>PVJA010051147.1:0-12968 GCA_004027025.1 Myocastor coypus | reverse complement strand
AAGTCGAAGCAAGACCTGTATAACTAAACATTCATTTTTTTTTTTTTTTGGTATCTTCCAGGGTCAAATCCCCTCAGGATTAAATCTGAGACCATAGACAGTACTTTGTAGAACTGTCAAAGACATTTCTTTTCAAACACTGAAAAGGTGATTGTGGGCTATTGGGAATAAAATGAATTAAAAACATCCTTGAATTTAAAACTATGTTCTCTAACTTGTTACTTTGATTTATGAGTTAACATTTGTTTGATTAAGTGCCTTAATTTATTCAAGTCTGTTTCTCTACTTACAAACTGAAAATAATCATGTTAAATTTCTGTATCAATTACGAGAGTTCTTGGTATTCATTATTTCAAAGTCAATAACAGATAAGCCCCTTATTAGCTTTTAACCCAACTGAACTCTGCGACAAGTCATATAATTTAAACCTATAACTTTATTTCTCAGACTTCATATTTCTCACACAATTATCAATTTTCCCCTATTTCTTTGTGTAGTCCTGTAGAAACATGAACCAACAAATAAGGAAGGGCTCAATGTATTAACTTTACTTTCTTGATTTTTTTCTTTTCAAAAGGGAAGGACATATATTTTCATTTCTTTTGACTTGAAAATTACTCTACCCACCCCCCGCTGTTGCTTGTTGGCATTCTTGAGAAGCAGATTATGAAGCAGTATTTAACATGACAGAAATTTAAAAAGAAGTTTTTTTGGGATCAATCACCAATGAAAAAGAACGTCAAAGAATGATCAAAAGGAGCATTTAAGACATATTTCAGTGTTAAAGATTGTGGTGATCCTATAGGGTTCTCTCAACATAGGTTAACTTTCCAGAGTTAATGAAAACAGTGTGCCAGGACTCTATGCTCCTTCATCTTTCAATGATAAAGAATGAGCCAAATTGGATGGAGGTATGACTTAAGTTGAGGCAACTATCATTAGTTGACACAGTCCAAAAAGGAATACTACATTTGACTGCAGTCTGCTTCTCAGATTTCCAAACTACTAGTTTACTAAATCGCTCACTCCTAGAGAAAGAGGTAAGTAGTGGATCCGAATGTACACCAAAGTCTAGTCCCAACATTACTCAGTGGAAAAAAAAAATCCATGTTCCCCTTTTCTACATTTGGGCCAATGGACAAAACTGTAACTCATTACCCATTACTACTATGTAACCTAGAGCCTTTTCCAAAATGATGTAGTAGAAATTTTAGAATATTGTATTTTATGAAAAAAGCAAAATAAAATTTCATAACAAAAAAGAGGACAATAAAGGTTAACATAGTATATTATCTTCAAAGAAGTTATACAGAGTATAAGTTATGTGTTTGAAAACTTCTCCAAACAATATTAACACATTGTTTTCTAGTTAATGAACAAAAAGAAATTAGAAGTATGACTATCTTGTATGATGGGATTTGTTTTTGTTTAGTTTCTCTTTTCCCTTCCTTTCCTCCTCCCCGCTCACTAGTTCCTATGTCATTTGAATATTTTTTTTTCAGTTTCATACTGTCTACTGTACATTTTGGTCCTTATTTAATCTTTCAGTTTCTCACAGCAGGGAGACAATAGATTGATTACAGACGTGAGGAAATGCACTCAGTCACATTATCTTTGACAATGTTGTCAAACATGCTCATTGGAAGAAAGAGAGCCACTTTAACAAATGGTACTGTAAAAATTGGCTTTCCACGTGCCAAAAACTAAAACCACACCCTGGTTTACCACCATAGTATAAACTAAACTCACAATGGATAAAAGATCTATGTATTAAAAAAGAAACAATAAATCTGTTGGAACAAAAAATACATAAAACCTTTCTTAAAAATAGGTGTAGGCAAATATTTCATGAAGCCTTGTATAAGAAGTAATGCAAAACATTAATAAGTTCGATCTCATCTTATTGAAAAACTTTTTTGCAGCAAAATAAATCATCAATGTAGTGAAAGAACAACTCATAAATTTAGAAAAAGTTTTAATCAGCTGTTCCTCAGACAAAGAACTTACGTGGAAAATGTTGTAAGAAAAAAATAAGAAGCCCCAAATTCAAAGACCCAATCCAAAATGTGCATCTTTGATGCATACACAGTTCTCAGACGAAGAAATAAAAATAGTGAATAAATATATCAAAAATGTTCAACATCATTGTTCATTCAAGAGACATTTTTTTTTGTCTTTTTGAGGCAGGGTCTCGCTATGCAGTTCAGGCTAGCCTTGAGCTCACTTTTGTAGCCCAGGCTGGTCTCGAACTCGCACCAATCCTCCTGCCTCAGCCTCCCAAGTGCTGGGACTACAGGCGTGCGCCACCACGCCCGGCCTAAGAGACAAAAATTTAAAAAGATTTTCTTTAAGATCAGTTTGAGATTCATAGCCCTTTCAGTGAAATGAACGGAGTTGATCAGACATGATCAGACGTACAACTCCCTCCATTATCAATTATTCCCACCAAAGTAAGCTTACATACATGTCATAGTCACTTACTGATCCTAGGTTATATTGAAATTCATTTTTGTTGTACAACTGGCATAAATTTAGACTAATGCACAATGGCATGCACCCACTATTATATCATATGAAAGTCTTCATACATGCTAACAATTCTATGTCCTCCGATTATTTATCTCCTATTCAAACACAAGTCCTCAGAAGCACTATTTTCTAAGTATTTCCACAGTTTTTTTTTTTCTAGAATGTCATATAGTTGGAATTAAGTATTCAGTAGGTATCATTCCTAGTTTGGCTTCTTTCATTTTTTATATGCATTTAGTTTTGTTCCATATCTTTGTAAGTTTTGATAGCTCATTTATTTTTATCACTGATTATTTACTTTCTGGATGCTGTACAGTATGTATTATAATTCAGCTATATAAGAGCAGATTGCTGGAAATATTTGGCTTTCATTATTCTACTTAAAAACCTGGTTTTGAGCCAGGCGTGGTGGTGCACGCCTGTAATCCCAGCACTCGGGAGGCTGAGGCAGGAGGATCAGTGCGAGTTCGAGACCAGCCTGGGCTACAAAAGTGAGCTCAAGGCCAGCCTGAACTGCATAGTGAGACCCTGTCTCAAAAAGACAAAAAAAAAAAAAAACCTGGTTTTAAATATTTTCTACATTCTGTACTTTATATACTCCCACTATGACTGAACACAAGGTATCAACCTGACATTACTAAAAACCCATTTGGAAAATGATACTAATATTTGGATTCATGAGAACTGGTATGAGCAAACACCAGCATACCTCTGCCTCTTGCCTCAGCCAGAAGCTCTTCTGGTCTTAATGGCTTGCATAATGGTATGACATACAATCTCATTCCTTAGCCCCTATGTATCATCAGGCAAAGATGTATTCATGATGGAATTGACAGATTACCAAAGAAATTACCTGTGCAATAAACACATCCTTCTTTCCCTTCTACTATTATGTAAATTAATTTTTATAGTCCTAAGGAACTATTTTTATAGTCTTTTTTCCCCTGTTGAAATGGATCTTCTTCTTGCTTCTGTTCACTTGATACAAGCATTACATTGCATGGATACAGAAATGAAAACATACGCTTATTGAGACGTTTGTTGTTTATCCAAAACAAGCATTTTTGTTTGAGAGTCAGGATTTCAAAGCCATAGGCTCCATGATTTAAAGGATGAAAAACATAAATTTCCCAAGTAAGTCATGAGTACTTAAGGCAAATCTTACAAATTCTACAGTGTTACCTTAGTTCTGTGACCTAAACATTCTTAAATTATATAAATAAACATAGCACATATAAAAGAATTTCTACATCCAACCTTTTCCTGTAAAATATGTCACTTTTTCTGACACAGTGTTATTTGAGTTTTTATGCAAGTACAACACATATTCTGTAAACTCTGAAATAGTAACTTTGGTTGAGGTCCTGCAGGATGAAGGAAATGTATATATAGAAATGTAATTATTTGAGTCCTTTAATTTTATGTGAGATCTAGTACATTCCTGACTCTATTAAGTTCACACATAATATTTACTATAGGCTTCTTATACAGGAAGAGTTGTGAGGAAAATAAGAAAACTCCAGACTGTATTGTAGCAGAAGGATTTTGAAGTTACAGTTGTAAAAAAAAGTTCATGGAAAGGAATAGCCCTCTTCTAAAAGCTCATAAATTTAAGAAAATCTCTAGACTCAGTATTTTCAGAAGTTTCAACTAAGGATATCTTAAACTTCCGTATTTTGAATATGGTTTGCCCCTATCAAAACTCATATTGAAAATTTTGTTGCAAAGAAAATGATATGTCAAAGTGGAGTATTTAATAAAGAATAATGTGTAAGAATATATTAATTCTCATAAAAGTGTATTTTAATAAAAGGTGTCAGTTCTTTTGACCCTTACTTGTATTCTGCATGCATCCCTCTTAGAAATCTAGTCTTTAGAACTGTAAGCTCCATAAAAGTCCTTTCCTTGAAAATTACAAAGTCTTGGACATTTTATTAATGTGTCATAAAAAGGAGTAAGATATCATCTTATAAGTCAATGTTCCATTATTATTATTTTTTTTTACAGGAGTCCTGACCTTTCCAAAGCACACTCTCCTTGGTAGAAATTTACATGATTTGGAATCAAACTAGTCATACAGTGAACCCCTTGGCCTGTTCCTCAGTTTCTTGACCATGCCTTCTGAAGGCAAAGAAAATCTCTTTCTTCTCTTGCTAAGGCCTTTTGGCTTCCATGTTTTTCTTGAAATTGTCAAATAATCATTTCAGCCTTTACCTATATATTATCTCAAATAAGTTTATCAAGAACAGGCAAACTTTATAGTAATTATACTTTTTATTTCCCTTACCAATTTTCCACAACCCTGATAAATAACTCTATGTTATTTTCCGATAGTATGTCATCCTACATTATCACATGTATAACTTTTTTAGGGGTATAAGAAATAAAACTCAGGACTTCACACTTGCCATGTAGACACTACACTGCTAAGCTATATCTTCAACCTAAGAGGAATAAGTTTTAACATCTACCCAACTGCATTGTTCCAGGATATATCTGATCAGAAATAGAGATGTTTTTTTGTCTTTTTGAGACAGGGTCTCGCTATGCAGTTGAGGCTGGCCTTGAGCTCACTTTTGTAGCCCAGGCTGGTCTCGAACTCGCACCGATCCTCCTGCCTGAGCCTCCCAAGTGCTGGGATTACAGGCGTGAGCCACAACGTCCGGCTAGAAATAGAGATCTTATAACTAGCCAGGAAGAATGTGATTGAAACTCAAAATCTCACTCTAATGTCTGTTTTGTAAGACTACTGCTGAACTGAATACAATAGCATAGGAAGCAGATTTTTAAAAAAAAATAATATGGAATGCATTTTTAATGATCATTCTCAAGGTCAAAGTCTATGAATGTGAAGATAAAGATGAAGGAAAAGGAAAAGTGAAAATTAATGTGTGAGACATTCTCAAAAGATGTTTCAAACTTATAGGGAGTTGGAGAAGTGGAACAGTTCTCTATTGCTGGGTTTAGTCAGGATAATAAAGCAGGTACATGTATCCATCTTCTTTTGATTCCACATAAACATCTTGGGGAATATCATGACTATGTTGGCTTGTTTCCAATAGAAAACACCGGAAGGTGAATGGAAGATGGTCTTCACCAAAGGAAGGTCTGTGTACTGCATTTTCCAGTTCTGTATCTCTATCTCTTACTTTTAGATATTTTTAAGGCTGTGAATATAAAATTTGCTTTGTTACTTATTTCACTATGTATTACATTGTACTTCAAGAAAAATGATTCTCTCTAAAATGGAAAAAAATATTCTGGCAAAATTTTCATGCATGCTTAAGTGAATAAGGGTAAAGAAATTGGCCAAGTAGAAATATGTCCAGGCAAATTCCCAAGATTAGCAAAAAAAATGTTAAGGAAAAAAGAAGAAACTAAAATTGCAACTTATCTTTCCTTCTGAGCTGACAGGAGAAGCTGACAAAAGGACATCTCAAACGAGTCAGCCTGTCCACACAATAAAGCAAAGGAAGGAGATATTATCTCTTGTAATTAGGGTACATTGACTTATTGTGAAAATCAAATGGTAAATGACATAATGTAAAAGCATTTCAGAAAGAATAAAGCACAGGGAATCCTGCACTGTATTACTTAAAATGAATTTTTGTGAAGTAAGCTTCAACTGAAATGCCTTTTCAGCTCTCCCTCAGGAAGTCTTTTGTTCTCTTCCCATTGCCTTGCTGAATTCACTTTTTGAGTCATTATGTAAACTTTTTATTTGATGGACAGACACTGACATGCATTACATTCACAATTTGCAATATCCATGTCTTTACTCTGAACAGCAAATATGACCATCCATTTATACCATTTTCAGTCTTTTGTTAGTTATACAACTATGTTACTGGAAATGAATTACAACCACAATGATTGCTACACTAGTGAGCATGGCATAAGTGTTCATTAAAGGAAAGAATAAATTATTAAACTCATAACTAATTTTCGTTATGCAATTTAGGATTTCCTCACTGTGTAAATTCATTGGTAGCTATACAAAATCACACAGAGAAGATGTCTAGGCTAATTGTTCTTGAACAAATATTGAACGGATAGGCTGGGTACATAACTCGGTGAGGCAAGTGCCTGTCAGGCAAACACAAACACCCATGTTCAACATCATTACCAGGTATGCCAACTCCTGAACTCAGGATGCATGGTAGTAGACACCAAAACAGGTCATGGTGGTGCGTGCCTATAATCCCCACGCTTATGACAAGATGATCACTACAAGTCAGATTTGCATAGTGAGATGCTGTACCAAATAAATAAAAGATTAAAAATATGTGTCCTATCCAAATATTTAGGTGACTGTTAGAACCCTTTGAGAATTTGTTTTTTGTCTTTTTGAGACAGGGTCTCGCTATGCAGTTGAGGCTGGTCCTGAGCTCACTTTTGTAGCCCAGGCTGGACTCGAACTCACACCAATCCTCCTGCCTCAGCCTCCCAAGTGCTGGGATTACAGGCGTGCGCCACCACGCCCGGATAACCCTTTGAGAATTTGATAAAGCAAACAAAAATACTAGAACAATCTCATAGTTTTGCACATAACTTCAAAAGGGATTAAAGACACCACAAGGTCTATTCATACTTCCTAAATAAATAAGTCTAATATAATTTGGTTATGATTTCCTACACACTTAATATTATATAAATTTCTAGTCCATGCTTGCACAATATCATCACTTATTAATATATGAGCATAAAACAGCAATAGCTGTAATAATTTCAATATAAAAAGTTTGATTAATGTATTTGAAGGTATTTGTATTCTTAATTTTAATTGGCCCATAGCGTATATTCTGCCAATATTAGGGCAGATTCTGTCCTAAAATCATAATGTTAAATTTCACTTGGAGGTAAGGGAAAATGTAGAAGTTATTTTACTCCCATCCAAGAAAGGAATTCCTGAGTAAAAAGCTTCAGATTAAGAATCTTTAGAGTATTGATTTTCAATGGGCATATGAAAACTTCTTACGTGAAAACATTTTTCATAAACCTAGATTTTGTGATCATTTCACAGTTCAATAAATTTCATAAAAGTCACACAATTGTGTGTTTACCACAGCTGAATGTAATAGTATATAAATTATACTTTGGTAAAACTCTCAAAAATGTGTAATTATTTTATACAATTCCTGAACTAAGCTACTTTTACAACTATAATATAGACTGTAACTTAAGTCACATATGTAATTATAAATGTGTGTGTGGCTACATTAAAAGTAAAATGAAGGAAATGAAATTATTTTTTATATTTGATTCAGCATAATATATTCAAGATGTCTTAGTGCTAAAATATAAAAATAATAACCTTTTATTTGTTATTATAGATCCATGAAATCTGATATATACTGAATTTGTTTACTAATTTTTTGGTATTATTGCTGGCTTAGCCTACACTGGGTGTGGGGCTGGCATAGCATGTGGTGCTGGGGATCGAACAGTCCCTGTGGTTTCCTAAGCGTGCCTCAGCAGGCGCTATAGACTGTTGAGCTACCTCACTGCACCCATAAAGCTGATATATACTTTACAATTATGGTGTATCTCAGTTCAACTTAGCCATACATGTAGAGTAAAATAGCCACATATGACCAGTAGATACTATATTATACAATATAGTTCTGCACCACCATTAAACTACCGACTAAAGAAATATCTTGAGTATTTTAGATGAAATATTATTTAAAATATTATACAATATATTCCGAGAGTTCATAATTTTCTATTAAGTCCTAGAATACTGATTCTCAGGCATTTACACTTATTATTTTCTTTCCAATATAAGTGATACAATGTAGTAGACAGGAGTGGAACATAGTGATAGGAAGACAGCAGATCAAATTGTGAGAGTGGTAAACATGAAATAAATGTTTCAATCGGTGATGGATTTGTGAGGTAAATGGATTTTTAGAACAGTCTTAGCCCTAAGGGAAAAAGCAGATTAAAACTGTGTGGGGGTCAAAAAATTTAAATAAAATGGCTTATTTAGTTCTTTACTAAAGTTATAAGATTCTGGAAAGAAATTGTCTTACAGGATGGCAGATCTGATATTATAAACAACATTGTACTTAGATAATAGGTAAATTCGTACAACCATTTTTTATAATTTTCTTTTTCTTGAAGAATACAAAAAAGAGCAAGAAAAAGAAAAGCAAAAACAGTAACAGGATAACATATAAAAATACATATGTTACCTGCTTAACACTTTTTTTTGTCTTTTTGAGACAGGGTCTTGCTATGTCTTGCTATGCAGTTGAGACTGGCCTTGAGCTAACTTTTGTAGCCCAGGCTGGTCACGAATTAACACTGATTAATATATTATTTATTTTTATGGTCAAATCTGTTCCTCAAATTAACAGAAATCATTATGCAAGCTGGGTGATATGATTGAATATTACCACATGCTTTCAACAAATCTTAAATTTTTGTTCTCTCTCATTTTCTTTGGTTACCTTTTTAAAAAATACTTTAAAGAGAGTATAATACTAATTGATATGACATTAGAAATGATACACATTTAGCAGACCAAGGTAACAGGTGTTTCAAACATGGTTTTAATATTGCACATTGCTATTCTCAGTGTAGTTGCTTACTTAACAGATATCAGCATAGGGAGCTAGTCATGGTGAGACTTTTACACATTAGCTGCTATTTTCAAAAATCTGATAAAAAGTCTTAGGACGATTGCCCTATCCATCTTGAATATGTACAGGTATGGTTTTGTGCTTATCACATTTTCTAACTTCTCTCCTTTCTCTTTTTCATGGTTTAATCCTCAATTTTTTCTTTCCATTTAACTATATCTGTCATAACTTTAAGGTTTTATTTCTTATTTTGAGTTCTTATACTAGGGACACAGTATGATATTTACATATGTGTGTCTGATTTAATTCATTTATGATCATAGCCTCAACTGCATTAACTTACTCTACCAAGACTTCAAATTTGTTTTCTTTATAGCTGAGTAATACTCCATTGTATTAAAACACCACACATTTTCCTTCCATTCCTCAGGTGACCAGCATCTTGGTTGTTTCTAATATTTAGCTATCATACACTGTGCTGCTATAAAGAAGGGCACACACATATCACTATGATATGATATTTTCAGTACTTCAGGGAAAATTTGAAGAAGCAGGATAGCTAGACTGAATGGGATTTCCAGTCCTACTGTTTTGAAGAGTGTTCGCACTGATTTCCATAACGATTCCCTCAAAGGTGGACTAAGGTTCGTTTTTACCCACAGCCTCACCAACATTTATTGCTGGTTGATTTCTTTATAATAGCCATTTTTTTCTGGGGTAAGATGGTATCTCAATGTTGTTTTAATTTGCATTTCTAGAATGGCCAGTAATGTGGAGCGTTTTTTAATGTACTTATATGCCTTTTGTATTTCGTTCTCTGAGAAGTGGGTATTCATCTCAGATGCCCATGTTTACACTGGGACTTTGAATTTAGGAGTCCTGTTGTTTTCAATTTCTTTATAATTTCTAGATAGAAGACCTTTGTCTGAAGAATTGTTAAAGTTTTCTCCAAATTAGTGGGTGTTCTTTTCATTGAGTTGGTAATTTCTTCTAAAGTGCAGAAACTTCTCAACATTAGGAGAATTTAAATAGCAATTCTTTCAAGTATTTTGTATTCAGTTTGCTTTTGCTAGTGAAATGTTTGCTTATCCCTATTCCTTCAGATTTCCACATACATTCTCTTCCAGGAGATTTAGAGTTTCTGTTCCAATCTTTAGAACTTTAATCCATTTGGATTTTAGTTTATTACATTTGATACACCCAGGTACAGTTTTAGTTTTTGGCGTGGAGAGCGGGACTTTTGACAGAAACATATATTATAGAGGCTATGTTTCTTCCAGTAAACATATTTGATTCCTTTGTTGAAGATAAGGTGGCTGAGTATGTTTGTACTTGCTTCTTCATCTTCTAATTTATTCCATTGATCCTTATGTTTATCTTTTGCCAATACCATGATAATTTTACCATGGTATCTTTGTAGTATAATAGTAAGACAGGAAATGCAATGCCTCCTTCCTTATCTTTGATGCGAAGAATTCTCTATGTTATTCTATGTTTTTTCTGTTTCGAAACAAATTGTAGGATTGATTTTTCCAGGTCTGTGAGGCATGTTAATGGTAATTTGACGGGGCTTAAATTAAATCTGTATCACGATTTTAGGAGTATGGACATTTTCACAATGTTTATTCTTCCTATCCAAGAATAGGGAATATCTTTCCATGTTTTAAAATCTTCTATGATCACTTTTTTCAGAGCAGTTTTCAATAACTAAATCTTCTATTTCTTTAGCTAGATTAATTCCAAGTATTTCATTTTCCACAGTGGTATTGTAAAAGCTATTGATTCTATAATATCTCTCTCAGTGTGTTTGTTATCTGTGCAGAGCAATGCTATTGACTTTGAGTGCTGACTTCATATCCTGCTATGCTCCTGAATATGCATATTAATTCGAGTAGCTTATTGGTGGAGATTTTTGGGTTTTCCAATTAGACTATCATGTCATCTGGAAATAATGATAGTTTAACTTCATTACCTATTCTTATTCTTTTTATTTCTCTTTCTTGTATAATGGCTCTAAGTAATGATTCCAGAACTATGTTGAATAGGAGTGGAGATAGAGAACATCCTTTCCTTGTACCACATCTGAAAGTAAAAGTTTTTAGTGTTTCCTGATTCAGAATTATGTTAGCTGTTGGATTGTCTTAGATGGCTTTTATAAGATTGAGGTTGAGGCCATCTGTTCCAATTTTCGGTAGTACCTTGAACATGAATTTGTGTTGGACTTTGTCAAAAGCTTTTTCTAAATCAATTGAGATAATCATGTGTTTTTTATTGGACTCTAGTGATATAGTATATTACATTTATAGATTTGCTTATGTTAAACCATCCTTGAATTCCTGAAATGAATCGTACCTGGTCATAATGTATAATCTTCTTAATTAGTTGCTGTATTCCATCTACTAGGATTTTCTTGAGGATTTCTGCATCTACATTCATGAGAAAGATTGGCCTATTTTTCTCTTTTTTAGTTGCATCTTTCTCCGGTTTTGGTATCAGTATAATAGTTGCCTCTAGGGATATCTTTAGAAGAATTGCCTCCTTTTCAACTTTATTGAAGAGTTTGAGGAGTAATGGAATTACATCTTCTGCAAATTTTTTGTAGAATTCAGTGGTAAATTCAGGACTTGGCTTTTCTTTGTTGGTAGTTTTTTTTTTTTTTTTTATTACATTTTGCACTTTATTGCTGTTATTAGGTTATTTAGTGTTCTTATTTCCCCTTGATTCAGCTTGAGTAAAATGTACCTTTCTAGAAATCTGTCCATTTCATTTGTGTCTTCAATTCTGTGAAAGAAATATTCTCAAAATAGCTATTAATGATCTTCAGAATCTCCACTGAGTCTATAGTAATTTTACCATTTTTATTCCTCATGGCTTGAATTTGAGTTTTTTCTTTCCTCTTTGATGAGACTATCTAGGGCCTTCTCAATTTTATTTGATCTTTCAAAGAATGAGATTTTTCATTCATTAATTCTTTGTATTGTTTACTTTGACTCAACTGAATTAATATCTATTCTATTCTTTATAAACTCCTCCCATCTTTGGTCTTTATGTTTGGTTTGCGCTTCCTTTTCTAGACAATTTCGTTGCAGCATTACAATATTTATTTGTTCCCATTCTGTTTTCTTAATGTGGAATGCACCACTATAAATTTGCCTCTAAGTACTGCTTTCATAGCCTCCAGTAGTTTGTGTTTGTATTTGTACTAAATTGTAGATGTTAATTTCTTGTTTGATTTCATCTGTAATCCACTGGTTTCTGAGGAGGGTTTTGTTTAATTTCCATGTATTTCTGGGGCTCTTGTGGGGTTTTTGTCATTTATTTCCAGTTTCATTGCATTGTGGACAGATAATATGCATGGGATAATTTCTGTTTTCTGAAATATACTTAAGCATGGCCTGTGGAGTATTAGGTAGTCTATTTTAGGAAATGTCCTGTGTACAGCTGAAAAAATGTATATTCAGCAGTGCTTGGGTGGAAGTTGTGTATGTTCATTAAGTCTATTTGTTCCAAGTTGTGGTTCAGTTCTACGACCTTTGCTAATTTTTTGACTGTTTGACCTATATTTTTGGAATAAAGGAGTGTTACGGTCTCCTGTTAAGATTGTAGAATTAGATATTAGATTTTTCATGTCCATAAAGATTTCTATTACATATCTGGGTGGTCCTGTATTGGGTGAGTACATATTTATGAGTGTTAACTCTTCGTCGTGAATTTTTCCCTTGACCAGTATATAGTGACCTTCTTTATTTCATTTGATTATTCCTGGTTTGAGATTGAGACTGTCTGTGAACATGATTACTACTCGTGTTTTTTTTTTTTTTTTTTTTTTTTTTTTTTTTTTTTTTTTTTTTT
>PVJA010051146.1:0-12967 GCA_004027025.1 Myocastor coypus | reverse complement strand
AAAAAAAAAAAAAAAAAAAAAAAGTACTGTTTCACTTGAGTGACAGTAAAACTTAAAAAAGCTTTTGTAGTTTTTGTCTTTTTCTCGCACCTGTTATGTAATCATTTGACCAAAATAACAATAAGAATATAAAGGTAACTCTTCATAGAATAAATGCTCTGCAGCTGACCTGAAGAAATATCAAGGTGCATTATTGCCAGCTAAAGTCAGCATTGTATTTCACTGAAAAAATTTTGTGGTCTTTTTTGAGTCAAGGTCGCGCTATACAGTTCAGGCTGGCCTTGGGCTCACTTTTATAGCCCATGTTAGTCTCAAACTCACACCAATCCTCCTGCTTCAGCCTCCCAAGTACTGGGATTACAGGCCTGTGCCACTACACCCAGCTTTTGTGGTCTTTTGATATGTAGTATTTATGTAGTTCACACTGGCCTTGAACTGTGTGGCCCAGGATGACCTCATAGCTATCTCTCTGCTTCAGCCTCTTGAGTGCTGGGATTATAAATGTATGCCCAACTATATTTCTTTGAAGTCATCATTTTATATATCTAAGCAAATATGAATGCTTGCTGATTATAAGTCTGAAATATGTGGCAATTTCTGGCTTATTAAAAGATTAGAGTGAAGAGGGTCTTAAAATTGATTAAATGTAGCAAGAAACAAGGTGACCATTGTGTGGCCACTGATTAGCTACTTCTGTTCTTCTAGGTATAACTAACCCTAAGCCCTAAGATAATGCTCACTCATTCTCCACTTGGAAAGACATTTTGTCTGGAACATATAATCCAAGACATGGCCCATTTATGAAATGAATAAAAATGTATAGCCTTTATCCTCTTCATTTATTTTGTGTCATACTTTACTTTTAATTTTTACTTTATGAGTATCTTAATTACTTTTCTCTCATTGTTGTGACAAAATACCTGATACCCAGAATTAAGGAAGGAAAGGTTTATTTAGCTCACAGTTTGAGGCAGTTTCAGTCCATACTTAGCTGAGTGGCATGGCACAGAGGCAACACTTCAAGTCAGCAGAAGACTGCAGAGCAACAAAAGCAAAAGAGAGAAGGAAGCAATTCTCTTTTCCTCCCTCATAATGTATACAGGCTACTCACCCACACCATCTGCCTGCCTTACTCTTGCAACTGGCGCAGGATGTTTAAACAGTTCGGACCCTGGCCACAGCAAAGTCCCTTAATTGATCTTCTAATCTTCTCAAGTTGGCACTATCAGCTATAAAAATCCACCCTTTATCAACTTAGCAGCCAGCTACCTTTCTTTAAACCAGTTTCCAGATATGAAGACATGCTTATTCTTATCATTTCACAACTTGAACACTAACACAAGTTTACCTAAAAACTAGTATTAAGTCTATCAACATTATATTACATTACAACTATAATATTCTGCCCCAACCCTGCCAAAAATTCACGCACATCCCTTTATGCAGAAGGCATTTTAATCATCCGCAAGAGTTGCCAGAGTCCTAACAGTTTCAGCATTGCTAAAAAATCCAAATCCAAAGTCTTCTCTGAGATGAAAAGCAAACTCTTAGCTGCAAGCCCCATACAAATGAAGTGTTAAACACTTCCAACATTCAGTGACACAATGTACACATTTTCATTCCAAAAGGTACAAATGGGAAAGGGACCAAAGCAAGTCCACACTCTAGGAAGGCAAACATTATGTCCTGTAATTCCATGTTGACATGTGAGGCAGTCTGGCAAACTGTAAGCTCCAGTGTACTTAAGAGACTCTACCCTATGGCACTTCTGGTGGTTATAGCTCCCACAGCTTCTCTCTTGAGCTAGCTTTGCCCCTCCTTGAAGCTTTCCTTAGATAATCCACATTCCTGGCTTTTCCATTCTTCTTGGGTCTCCACTGCACATTTGGCCTTATACTCACAGCTTCACATACTGCCCTTTCAGAACCACACTGTCTGGCCTCCAGGCCTTCTTAAATCAAGATGAAAGCCTTTTTAATCCCATCACTGTTGCACTGTGTACCAGCACCACATGGATAATGGCTAAGTCCACTGCCACCTAAAGCAGTAGCCATCCCTCCCTCTCCGCTGTAGGGGTCAAGTGCCTGGATCACTGGGCACTCTGAATCCAATAGTGAGGAACATGTTATCTATGCTGCCTCCATTCTGGAATATGTTGCTCTGTAGCTTTCTCCTCAAAGCAAAGTCTTTCACTTCTACAGTTTTTAGACTGCAAAGGGTGGAAACTTGCTCTACTTGTGATGCCCCCAGGCTATCTTTTCTATTCTCCTGTTCTTTCTCAGCAATGATTACTGAGCTCTTTCATTGTAATCCACAGCTTTACTGGAGCTTCCTTTCTGGCCAGACTCACCATGTTTTCAATCATCATAAAGGGCTCTTTGCTCTTGTGTCTCAATATAGATCTTTCTAAAAGCCCCCAACAATAGCCAGGCTCCCACTTTAACATTTGACTGGTTTGAAATTTCTTTTGCCAGGTTAATTAGTCCATCACCCTTAATATCAGTCTCAGGCAGACTCTCTGGGCACTGCAAAATGCAAACTTTCTGCCAACCATAACATACATTATGTGGATTCCAGCAACCAATGTAGTCATTTCCAACAGAAACCTCCCAAGCCTGGCTTCACCAGTTTTCTGATCTTCTGAGCTCCCATGCAGAACAGCCAACAGTGTTCTAGCTCTGTTCTTTCAGTAGATACCTCCAAAACTTTTCAAACTCTTTCCACAAGCCATTCCTAAAGAATCTTGAATCACATGGTCAGGTATCGTAACAGCAGCAGCCCCACTCCTAGTAGCAAATTCTGTCTTGGTTACTTTTCTCTTTTAGCTGAAACAAAATACCTGACACCCAGAATTAAGGAAGCATTTAGCTTATAGTTTGTGGATGTTTCAGCCCATACTCAGCCAGCTTCAAGGCTAGGTGGCATAGCACAGGACCAACAGTTCAAGACAGCAAAGCAGCAAGAACAAAAGGGGGAAGAAGCAAGCCTCTTTTTCTCCTCCCTTATAATGTATGCAGACTACCTACCCACAGGATCTCCCTGCCTTCCTCTTTCAGAGTCTCAGGATATTTACAAAGTGGGGACCTGATTTCCCTACTGAGTCACTTTGTTAACCTAAACTTCTCAAGTTGACACAGTGTATCCACCATAACAGTGAGGTAGCATTATCTATATTTGTTCATGCATGTGAAGACTATTGTAAGTCAGAAAGTGCTCAGTTCTCAGAACTGTGTTGAATATGGAAATGACAGACAGAAAAACAAAAGTTGACAACCAAAGCATATAGAGAGAAAGAAATTATTTGGGCAAAGAAGTGACATTTGCAGGATATCACAGGTGATATGGCATCAGAAGTAACTTTTAAAGAAACAATACAAATTTGCTAAAGAAAAGGGTGACACATTTCCAGTAAGCGTTTATAGACCATAGTCATTCCGGATTGCTGCTTTACAGAGTGCTGGGGAGAAAAATTTGGAAAAGATCTCATTGCAAGGCTAAAGAATCTAGTCCTATGCTGGGCATGGTGGAACACAGCCATAATCCTACCACTTTAGGAGGCTGAGGCAGGAAGATTGCAAATTTAGGGCAAGTCATTTTAGCAAGCTAGCAAGAACCTGTCTCAAAATTTAAAAGGGGTACTGATGTAGCTCACTGCAAAGACCATAAATAAATTCAGTCCTCAGGTTTAAAAAAAAAAAAACTCTAGATTTACATCCAGCTGCATTGGTGCACAACTACAATTCTAGCATTTTAGGAAGCTGAGGCAGGAGGATCACAAGTTCAAGTCTCAAAGACAGTTTAGCGAATCACTGTCTCAAAATAAAAAAGGGGCTAGGAATGAAGCTAAATGGTAAAGAACCTCTGGGTTTGATCCTCAATTCCAAAAACAGACTACATATATGAAAAATCTAGCTGCCAAACACTCTGTTATAAATCACCCATAGGATTGAACCATAACACTTCTTTTAACATACTGAAACACTTTCAAGTAGGGTTTTTTTTTTTTTTAAGCAGTATATGTTCATGATGACCTATGCAGGTTCCATATTTGCTGATTTGTTTCTTCTTTCTAATCAGGATGTTGAAAACGATGGGCCCGAGCCTTCAGACTGGGACAGGTTTGCTGCTGAGGAGTATGAGACTCTTGTCGCAGAGGAATCTGCCCAAGCACAGTTCCAGGAAGGGTGAGTGAGTGCGCTGTGTCTTGCTCACCTTTTCACCAGGTGTGCCTCTGTCAGTAGCATAAAAACCACCTTTATACATGCCTATTTTTTCCACTTTTGAAATCATAAAAATGACTGATTTAACTATTACTTAAGTGAATTCTTCTAGCAATTTTCTCCCCACTTCCTTACCAACTTCCTGACAATCTTCTCACATCCCATTTCCTTCTATAAGTCATATCATTATGGAAACCAGGATCCAAGAGCAGTCATACTTCTACTTTACTGATAACAGTAAACCCTACAGATCAGGAACTGAAACACCTTTCAATAATGAAATGATCATGAACATAATTAATGTAAATTTTTATTATCATAGTTTGTGTATACAATCCTTAATAAGAAGTAACTCCATGTAATTTATACTAGAAAGAAAAATTCCATAAATGGATCATATTAAGAAATTAAATTATGCAAGAATTTTACCATTTGGCACCTTTCAGCAATTTTACAATTCGTTGACTTTTTCTAGTGACTCCTTTATCAATTCCTTTAATTATTTCCTTCTCCTTGTTTAACCTTTTACCATGGATGTAATACATTCATGTGACAATACATTTATATGACTCAGAAAAAAAATACTAAAAAGTTTTCTACTAACCAGTTTTCCAGAAGCAGCCAATATTATTTTCTTGTGTGCCTTTACAAAAACTCACTTTCTGTGTATATTTTCTTACACAAATGGAGCACATAGTATTCATTGTTTGGTGCCGCATTTTTCCCACACTTAATAATATACTTGAGATTATCCCATAGATATATCTAATGGCTCATTTTCTATAGCAGCAGAATATTCTAGTGTATAGTCATTGCTACTTTGAGTCAGTTCCAACATTTCATGTATACAGAAATTATACTATTGCAACAGGTCCTATATACTGTATATATAAACTAAATTTCTAGAACTTTAGCAAACAGATAAGCAATCTCAAACTAGGTCTGTACAGAGTTGCAATAATATGAGTCTCAGAAAAACCAAGCAGTGATGCGTACACCCAAAACAAGCAATAGTGAGGTGCCATTTCATGCCTAGGCCTAGTGGACAAGAAGATAAAAGCTTCAGCAGAACTGCAGGACAATAGCTGTATAATAAGGGGTACCTGGTAGGACCTGTGACATTCACTGACAATGCAAGTTTACTAACTCAGCAACTCACTCAAGGGAGCCTACTAAATATGCTGAACTTCATTATCTTTGTATCTTTTAGTAGCCTGCTGATGGCTCCTTTTGGCCTCCAGTCAGAAACAAGAAGACAAGGAAAGCCCCTGCTGTGGTTCATTCACATCAGCCTCCAACGGCATGGGCAAAGAGCTAGGAGAAGAGTAGATCTTCAGGGATAAATAAGAAATATCAGGTCTAGTAGATAATGTGTAGCAGTCCTGCAGAAAGTCTATACCATGACATCTTTAATGTTTCTTTGATTGTTGTTCGTTTGTTTTTCAGACAGTCCTGCTATGTAGTTCAGGTGCACCTCAAACTCACTGCATATGTAGCCCAGGCTAATTCAGGGAGTCCTCCTGCCTAAGCCTCCCAAATGCTAGAATTGCAGGAATGAGTCAGCACACCTGGCTTTAGTGTCTTTTTGAAGGTACACATTATACTACCACCTAGCACTTATAATCTGGAGGATGCTTGAATTTATTTAGCCACAAAACTTGGGTTTCACTTTTACATGAGTGGCCTAAAAACCCTTAAAATCATTCATCAGGTGTTAAACATCTTAAACCTAGCCTTAATCACAAGTAAAGACAAAAAAATTGTTTCATAGCATGATTTAATTTTTTGTTAAGACTTAAAAAACCTGGAGCTGGGGAGATAGCTCTGTGGCACAAGTGCCTGCCTGGCAAGTGCAAGGTTGTGAGTTTGAACCCCAGTCCCACAAAAAAAAAGATTTAAAAAACCTTTTTCAAAGTTAGTTTATTAATCTTATAAGAAAGACATCAATAGAATATGGACATTGGTGAAAAACTGGAAAGAATCCAAATGTCTAATAGAAAAAATAATAAATCTATACTACAAATCTGGGAATGAGGGCACATACCTGTGTAATTCCAAGTACTTGGAAAGTTGAGGCAAAAGGGTTGGAAGTTCAAGCCCCAGCCTGAGCAACTTAGTGAGGCCCTATCTCAAAATAAAATTTTGTTTATTTATTTATTTATGTTTGTTTGTTTGTTTGAACTCAGGACCTTGTGCTTGCCAGGCAAGCACTTATTCCCCTAAGCTATCTCACTGCCCCCCCCCCAAAATAAAGTTTTAAAAAGGGCTGGGATACATATTAATGGTAGAGCAACCCTGCATTTGATGCCTAGTGTTGCAAAAGAATTTGTATGTGTGTGTGTGTGTGTGTGTGTGTGTGTGTACATGTGTGTGTATGGGATGGGGGGCAGGCCATGAAAGTGTTACAATCATTTTGTGACTATATTTTTTACTTCCATTCACTCTCTCCTTGAAAAATTAGGAACAAAGAAAATTGTTTAGAAGCATCAAGTAAAAGCCAGTTGTAGCACACACTTGTTGTACAAGCACTTGACAAGAGAATCATGAGTTCAAGCTGATGGGCTACGTGGAGAGGCTGAGACCAGCCTGAACTAAGCAAACTGTCTCAAAACAGCAAGGGGAAGGGATAGATGGATGAACTGACAGATAGAGGAAAAGAGGAAGAAAATAATTCAAGTATAATATAATCAGAGGGAAAAAAAGTAGCCCAAAGAAAGTCAGTATATATGAGGAAAATATAAGGAATCTAACTTACATGTACTAGGCAGTGGAACAAATGAAATATATACATATATATATATATATATATATATATATATATATATATATATAATTCAAAGATAGTGGAAAAGGTTCTTATGGTATAAAAGACATAAATATCAAAGGCTAGAAGCCACACATATCCAAGAAATACGGATAATAATTGAACTTCAATATACTGTGAATTTACTGAAATTCAAAGCTGAAGTTTATTTTGTTTTTACTCTTCCCCATTTAAAAAAAAACAAAAAAACATAAGTTATAGGACAGAGAAAAATAAGCCCACTTTGTCTTAGATACCTCCATGTAAAACTAAACACTGAAAGACTACGAAATGATTACAACTTTCTCAAAGAAATTATTTTTAGTTTTTTATAATTTTAGTTTATTAGTATAGCATATGGATATAGTACATGTTTGCATTCCTTCTGGAAAGTTGGTACATGTATATACACATCTCAATTCCTTTTTTGTCCCCATTCCATTTCCCCCTCCTCCTTCACCCATCCTTTGATCCCTGTTTTGATGGGAGGGGTAGTTTTGTTTGTTTTGTTTTACTTTTTGGTATATTCTCACAGTACATAATATTTCCATTCTGTGCGGAGTTGGTCCATATGTATAGCACATCCCAGTTCCTCTTTTGCATCCCTTACCCCTTCTCTCCCATCTCTTGATCCTCTTGCCTACTAAGAATAATCTCCCTACTTCCTATTACCTCCTTCTGTTTTGGTCTTTATTTTTATTTTGTGTTTCTTATATAAGAGAAACAGTGAAATACTTAAGCTTATGTATCTGACTTGTTTCACTTTAACAGTATGGTCTTAAGCTATATCCATTTTCTTACAAATGACTCAGTTCTATCCCTTATAGCTAAGACTCCATGATGTGCAAATACTGTATTTTCTTTACTATTTATCAGTTCATGGCTGTATGAACTGCATCCAAGATTCAGCTATTTTGAATTGTGCTGTTATAAACATAGATATACATGTATCTCTATAATACGATGTCTTTAGGAAGATACCTGGAAGATGAATTGACTGAGTCCAATGGAATTTCTTCAAACTGATTTCTAAGGTAGTTATACATTCCCACCAACAGTGTGTGGGTTTCTTTTTCCATACAGCCTTGCCAGCATTTGTTATTATTTGATTTCTTGATAATAGCCATCCTTTGTGGCATAAGATGGAATCTCAGTGTTATTTTAATTTTCATTTCTCTCATGGCCAGTGATACTGATTATTTTATCATATATTTACTGGCCATTTATACTTCCTCTGTGAAATATCTGTTCATTTCATCTGCACTTTTTTTTTTCACTTGTTCAGTTTTTGATTGAAGGGGTCTAAAATTTTTGAGTTCTTTATATATTCTGGATATAAATCCTCTGAGGAATTTCTGGCAATTTCTTGCCTATTTTATCAGTTTTCATTTCACTCTGCTGGTTGTTTATTTTGCTATGAAGGTTTTTTATTTGACATGATCCTATTTGTTAATTTTTAGTACAATTTCCTATACAACCACATTGCTATTCTGAAAGTCTTAGCCTTGCCTATGCTTTCAAACTTTTTACCTATCTTGTCTTCCAGCAGGTTGTTTCTGGTTTAACTAATATTTCTTTCATCAATTTAGATTTTAGTTAAGTACACAGTGAGAGATACAGGTCTAGATTCAGTACTCTGCATGTGAATGGCCTGTTTTCCCAACACCATTTATTAGAGGCTATCTTTCTTATAGTTTATGTTTTTGACTGCTCTGTCGACGATCAAATAGTTGAATGTACTTAGAGTTGTTTTGTGCATCCTTGATTCTGTTCCATTCATTCCCTTGTCTATCTTTGTGCTAGTATTTCTCACAACAGTTTTATAATGTAACTTCAAGTCTGGGATTGTGATGCCTCCCACTTGCTCTTTTTTACCCAAGATTGATTTTCCTATTCTGGGTCTCTCCTTGTTTCACATGTATTGTAGGATTTTTTCCCAGTTTTTTTCAATAATGTTGTTGGGTCTGTATATAAATTGTGAAAGTCTGGCTATTTTGACCTATGAAGGAACAGGGAATGTCTTTCTATTGTCTGATATCCTCTTCAAATTTCCTTTTATTGAGTACTACAGTTTCTCTTGTAGAGTTCTCTTACCTCCCTAGTTATATTAACTCCTATTTTTCTTAGTGCTATTGTACATTGTGTTTTTGCCCTAATTTCTTTTTGAATAGGCTCATTGTTAGTGTACAGGAACACTAATGATTTTTTTGTATTGATTTTGCATGCTGCCACATTACTGGATTTGGTTATTAATTCTAAGAGGTTTTTGGGGGGATTATTTCTATGGATTTTATCTCTGTCCTATATAGAAAACTATGTTATCTGCAAATAATGATAATTTGACTTTTTCTTTTTCTTGTCTGATTGGTTTTGCTAACTTTTCAAGTATGTACTGTGTTGAATAGGAATAATGATAGAGAACGTTGTTATATTCAACTTTTTAGGAGGAAAGCTTTCAGTTTTTTCCCCCATTTAATATGATAGTAGTAGATTTTGTCATAAACGTCTTTTATCAGACTGAGATAAAGTCCTTCTGTGCCTGTTTTCTTCATGAAAGGATGCTGACAAAGGCTTTTTTCTGTGTCTGTTGAGATGATAATATGATTTTGTCCTAGTTACATTATACATTACTGATTTGCATATGTTAAACCATCCTTGCATCGCTGGGATAAAGTCTACTTGGTCATGGTGTACAATCTCTTTAATGATTGATTGTATTCCATCTGGCAGTATCTTGGTGAAGATTTTTGCATCTATGTTCACTAAAGAGATTAGCCTATAGTTCTTTTTTTTAAATTAGATCTTTTTCTGGTTTTGGAATCAAGGTAATGGTAACTTCCTGGAATGGCTTTTGGGAGAGCTCTCTTTCAATTTCATTAAAAAACTTCCTGTTACATTGTTCCTTTAACCAATATGTAATGACCTTCTTTGCCTCTTTTTAATTGGTTTTGGCTTCAGTTTTTGTAGAATTCAGCATTCAACACATCTCAACTTGGGCTTTTCTTAGTAAGTTATTTATTACTGTTTCAATTTCATTGATTCTTACTGGATTATTCCAGGTTTTTAAATATACTTGGCTCACCTTTGGTAATTCATACATATCTAGAAATCTGTCCATTTCTTGTGAATTCTCTAGTGTATTCACATACAGTCTTATGAAGTAAATGTAATGTTTTTTAGTTCGGTAATATCCATTACTATTTTACCTTTTTTTTTTTTTTTCTACTTCATTGATTTGGGCCTTACCTCTTTTTTTGTTGTTGGATTGGCTATTTTGTTATTCAAAGAACAAGTCTTACATTCATTAATTCTTTCTACTTTTTTTTCTTTTATTTTGTTTTGTTTTGTTTTGTTTTTGTTTCATTTCATGAATTTCTGCTCTAATCTTCCTTGGGTTTGGCTTGATCTTGTTTTTCTAGGACTTTGCATTACTAGTTTTATTTATTTGGGTTTGCTGTTTTTGTGATGTAGGCATTAAAAGTTATAAACTTCCCTCTTCCCTCTTGATGGGACGGATTGTGTCCCATCAGTTATGGTATATTGTACCAACATTATCATTCATTTTTAGAAACTGTCTTATTTTTCCTTAATTTCTTCTATAACCTATTGTTTATTTAAGAATGTATTGTTTACATGCATTTGCATAATTTTGGAGTTTTGATTTGTTCCTGATTTCTAAGTTCTCTGTGCTATGTATGACATGATATTATACATGATACAGTTTCAGTTATTTTATACCTAATTACTAGATTCATCGGCTAGTATGTGCTCCATTTTGGAGAAAGTTCCATGTGCTAAAAAAAAAAAAATGTATTCTGTTGAGTAGAATGTGCTAGAGATATCTAGTAAGCTGTTTGTTCAACTCTGATACCTCAGTATCAGTTGATACCTGTTGATTTTTATTTATTTTATTTATTTTTTTTATCTAACTGCTCTCTTTGTGGTCGTGGCAAATTGAGATTCCTGCACTAAATTAGTCTGTTTTTATGTCCAGCAGAACTTGTTTTATGAAATTGGGTGCACCATTGTTTGGTTCATATGTATTAATAATTGTTACCTTTTCCAGTTAACTGTTCCCTTAACCAGTGTGTGGTGACCTTCTTTGCTTCTTCTCATCAGCTTTATCTTGAAGTCCACAGTTTGAATAGGTAGCTGCCAGATTCAGGTTATTGTTACATGGAACTTTGTTTTACATACCTTGATATTTAATCTGTGAGTTTCTTTTGGGACTAAATGTGTTGCTTGTACAGCAATCTGTTGGATTTTCTGTCTTGATCCACGTTTTCAGGGGGATGGAGATAATTCACATTAAGAATTATTATTGATAGAAATTGATTTACTGATATTATTATCTTATTATTGATTCTCTTTCCCTTCTACCTGGTATAGTCATTCTATTAAACGTTTTCTTATTATTAGCTTCTTTGTCTCTTTTAGGGTATCTTTCAGAACTTTTGTAACGGTCATGATTTTTTTTAAGTGCTCTTTATCATGAAAGTATCTCATTTCTCCATCAGTTTTGAAACAGTTTTGCAGGTCAGTCTGAGGTGGAAATTGTTTTCTTTTAGAGCTTGGAACATTTACTCCGAGCTGTCCTGGTCTTGAAGTTAGGTTGTAGTGGGTTTTCCTTTATAAGAGATTTGTTGCTTTTCTGTTTTTAAGATTTTGTTCCTCTGTTAGACTTCCAAGAGTTTGACTGATGAGCCATAGAGAGGTTATTTTCTGGTCATGGTTATTTGAGATTGTATGTGCCTCATCCATCAGTATGTTAAATTATTTCACCTTAGTTGGAAAGTTCATGGAGTGGTTTTGGTTTGTTTTTGTCTTGTTTTTTGACAGAGGGTCTCACTATATAGTTTAGGCTGGCCTTGAACTCACTATGTCGCCAAAACTTTCAACTATTATTATAGTAAACTGGATGAGGCAGGCCACAGACAGGCTACTGGATTTAATGTAAAGCACCACTTAATGGAAGAAGAGAAACTTCCAGCAACCACTAAAAAGGAAAAGGAAACCAGGTCAGACTGAAGGAGACAGCAACTTGCATTGTTTTTAACAGAATTCAAAAGACAATTGTTACAGATAACAGAAGCATCACTTCAAAATGTAGAATAAAGAGACTCCAGAAAAAGCAACATCCAGGTAGGTCAGCCCTGACCATCCTACTTCTGAAGAAGAGACAGAAGCGATGAGTATAGGAACTGGCACAGAAAAAGCTGGTCACAGAAAGATTCACACTCAGGCAATGCAGCACAGTACAAACCAGACCAGTCTTCCCTGCCCTGGTCTCATTGGGAACACCAGCAGCCTTGCTTGTTCCTTCTGCACCCAACGCAAGTTGAGGTAGTAGCCTGTTCTTATCTACACAGAAAAGTGGACAAATACAACACAATTAAGAAATATCAATATTTGCACACACACTTGTGATCCTAGTAACTAGGAGGCTGAGGCAGGAGATTTACTGCAAGCTTGAGGCTAGCCTGGACTACATGGCAAGTTCAAGGACAGTCTGAATTGCATAGCAAGACTAGTTTCTTTTATGCCTTATATCTTGATGTCCTCTCAAAGCCTTGTGTGGTCATAAGTGGAGCTTTTCAGAGACAACTGAATCTAGAGTGTGGCCTTACTCAGTTAGTTTACTAATTGGTTTTGCATAAATCTGGGAGAAGATAATAGGAAGACCATCCTGCGTACTGGTGCTACCTGCCCTAAAGGTGGGTACCCTGGATAGAATACAAGGGACAGAGAACTATCGTTTTTTGTGTCAAAAAATAAACAATATACTCAATATATGCAAAAATTTTCAGTCTTGGATAACATAGCAATCAGAACATGACATCAAAACAAATATACGTATTGTTTTCAACAGATAATAATAAAAACTATGGCTGTTAGGCTAAACAGGCTTGACACAGGTGTTTTTTTTTTTTTTTTTTTTTTTGGT
>PVJA010051145.1:0-12971 GCA_004027025.1 Myocastor coypus | reverse complement strand
AAAAAAAAAAAAAAAAAAAAAAAAAAAAACCCTCCAATTTCTATTATAAAAACAACAGCACACAGTAAAGTTTCCAAGATAATTTTTCCAAATAACCACACTTTTTGGGTATGATTATACTTCTAGCATTTAGAATACACTTAGGCATCAGTCTTCTTGTAACCTACCAAAAAAGCCAACCTCCAGGTGGTACCTCCTCGACAGTCCTCATTACCAGGGTAAAACAGGAAATGCTGTTGACAGTGCCCATTCTGCAATTCACTTTCCTCGCCCAGGGGGGTGAATTTGTTAAAAGGCGCTTGCAACCTTCCTGACTTCTCACCATTAATCATCCAATGTCTAGTATTCATTCCTCTCTAAATAGGGGCAACAGTGTTACCTAGTTTTCGAAAGGGTTAAGAAAAAAAAGTTTTATTGCTAGGGATTTGCAGTAAATAATAATTACATTCCTCCTGAGGACTGATGCATACATATTGCATCTTGGTCTTTTTTTTTCCTCCTCCTCTGCCCTCAAAAATGTTTTCTCAGCTGCCGAAGCTACCAGGCCTCTGAGCCACAGCAAACAGACGGAAGCCCACACAGGCCAGCCAGGGGGCCTGCGCCTCACACAGGAAACTAATCAGCAAGGGTGGATGGGCTTTTCTAGCAAGGTCTGCTACTTAAAACATCGAGACTGTGATCGTGCACACTTTCACATTTAAAAATCAATCAATCAATCAATCAATCAATCAATCAATCAATCATTAAATCAGGCCGGCGATATAGTTCAATGGCATAGTGCCTGCCCTGCAAGCACAAGGTCCTGAGCTCAACTCCCAGTACAAAAAAAAACCCTAACTCTGTAGTTCCTCCCCTGCACCACTTCCTTAATTAACACCCTGGGGGGTGGGGCAACCTCAGGCTGACCACAGAGCATGTGAATGTTTTAAAAGCTGCCTACAGGAGCCAGGTATGGTAATACACATCTGTAACCCGAGAACTTGGGAGACTGAGAGAGGAGTATCAGGAGCTCAAGGCCAGCATGGGGGGCTGCACAGCATCCTGCCTTTTTTTTGTCTTTTCGAGACAGGGTCTCGCTATGCAGTTCAGGCTGGCCTTGGGCTCACTTTTGTGGTCCAAGCTGGTCTCGAATTCGCACTGATCCTCCTGCCTCAGCCTCCCAAGTGCTGGGATTACAGGCGTGTGCCACCCGGCTTATCCTGCCTTTTAATAAAGATAAGAAAGAGAACTGTCCCATGGGGCTGGAGGCTCCATTCATTGGCAAACTGTGTGCTTGCTTAGCAAGCAAAAGGCCAGGGGTAGGGGCTGGGAAGATATCTCCGAGGCACAAGTGCCTGCCTGGCAAGTGCAAGGTCATGAGTTTGATCCCTGGTCCTGCAAAAAAAATTAAGCTAAAAGCTTTAAAGTGCTACAAAAAATATTCTCCACTCACTTGAAATAATTGATATTGTAGCCTATCTTTCATTTTGTTTGTTTTGGTTTGGTTTTCTTGAAACAAGTTCTGACTATGTAGTCCAGGATAGCCTTGAACTCACCATGTACCCCATGCTGGCTTTAAACTTGCAGTGATCCTCCTGTTTCAGCCTCCCAAGTACTGGGATTATAGGCAGGCACCATTGCCATTGCCTTTCTAAAATAAAGACTGCCTGCTTTTCTTCAAATAAAGGAGATGCTTATTCAATCAAATGCAGGATTTTTATCGTGTTTCCCCCTTCCTTTTTCTTTTTTCTTTTTTTTTTAAGAATTTTTTTTTTTTTTCTTGTTTCAGAACCTTTGTTTGTTTATTCACTCATTTTTATGGCTGGCTCAGCCCTCCCTGAGGGCAGGGTTGGCACAGCATGTGGTGCCAGGGATGGAACCTCAGTCCCTGCAGCTGCCCAAGCTTTCCTAAGCAGGCGCTTTAGACCACTGAGGCATCCCGCTGGGCCCCTGTTGTTGTTGTTTTGGTGAAACCTGGGGTTGAATTCGGGCCTTTGTGCTTGCCAGGCAAGTGCTTATTATACTGAGCTATCTCCCCAGCAACCGCCCCCCCAACACACACTTTGTTTTTTTGAAAGAGGGTTTCATTGGGTAGCCTAGGCCCCACTCAGACTCACAGTGATTTTCCTGCCTCAGCCTCCAGAGTGCTGGGATTACAGGTATACACCATCATGCCCAGCTCCCTTGGGACTTACTTGTTGTCTATGTAATAAAAAACAAGAAGCCAGGCACAGGGCTGCATGCCTGTGATTCCAACTAGACTTGGTAGAGGAAGGCAACAGGAGCCCAAGTTCAAGGGCCTGGAAAACCCAGTGCAGCTCTGTCTCAAAATAACAAATGTAAAAGGCCTGGGGGTGCAGCACTGTGGCACAGTACTAGCCTAGCCTGCGGGAAGCTCTGGGTTCAATTTCCAGCATGGGGCAGGGCGATGACCCTACCACTGTGAACTAGGGTTTTATAAGCGACACTGTGTGTTCTCCCCTTGGGGCCGGAATCTGTTTCAGGCACCAGGTGTAGCGCCCCAGTCGCCGAGAAACACAGTGCCCTCGTTCATGCACAGCCAACTTTCCAACCTGTCAGTGGCACCTCTGCTCCTGGGCTGCTGCATAAGCAGCGAAAGGTCTGTGCTCAGCCACTGACCCGCCCTCTGTCTTCAAATGCCACTCACCACCCAAACCTGGCTCCTGCAAGATGGCAGGGCAGCAGGCCGGAAGAACACGGTGCCCTGGCTGTGGAACTGGCACAGGAAGCCACCTGCATCATCCAGAAATTGAGCTCATGACCCTGGCTTCCAACCCTCTCAAGGAAACTAACAAGCAGAAAATTTTGAGAAAAACACACACACACACACACACACACACACACAGAGTCAAAATAGTAATCTTTCCTTTTTAAAAAAGCATTTCTGGGCTGGGGAGATAGTTCGTAGGTCTAAGCACCTGCCCGGCAAGTGCAAGAACCCAGGTTCAATCCCCGGCATGCCACACAGGCCCAGGGAAACCCAGGCATGCCAGGAAACCCAGATGCGCCGGGCAGCCCCAGAAATCGAGTGTGGTGGTGCACACCTATAATTCTAGCACTGAGGAGGTTGAGGCAGTGAGTCCAAGTTGTGTGGCAAGACCCTGTACCAAATAAATAAAATATTTTTTAAAAAATACTGGGCCCGGGGCCGGGGAGATAGCTCCATGGCACAAATGCCTGCCTGGCAAGTGGAAGGTCGTGAGTTTGACCCTGATCCCACAAACAAAAAAAACAAAAACAAAAAAAAGGACCAGCCAGATAGCTCAGCAGATTAAAGAGCTTGTCTAAGCAGACACAAGGACGCTCAATCCCCAGTGAGCAGTGCTGGCTTCGCCCCCAGGAGCTCACTGAGATGGCAATTGAGACTGAGCATGGTGGTGCATGCCTGTAATCCCAGCACTTGGGAGGCTGAACACAGGCAGATCACTGAGTCCAAGCTGCATGGTGAGACCCTGTAGACGTTGTACTAAACATAGATAGATAGATAGATAGATAGATAGATAGATAGATAGATAGATAAAGATAGATGGATAGGATGAAGAAGATAGCTCAGCCGCATAAGCCTGCCTCACAAGTGCAAGGTCTGGAGTTCAATTCCTGCGCCCCCCCCCCCAAAAAAAAATCTGCTTTCTGCACAAAGGTATCACTTGTATCAGAAACAACTCAAAATCTCTGTCCTTCAGGAACTGCCCCCCCCCACATGCGTGCTGATGTACTTCATAAAGAACTGTTTAAGGGGCTGGGGAGATAGCTCTGAGGCACAAGTGCCTGCTGGGCAAGTGCAAGGTCGTGAGTTTGAACCCTGGTCCCACAAAAAAAAAAAAAAAAGAACTGTTTAAACCAAGACATGGCGGAACGTTTTGGTGTCTCCATTCCTATTACTCTAGAGGCAGCACCAGCCTGATCCCAGATCCGTTCTCAGACATGTATGTAAGAAAGCTCCATGGGGACCCAGAGGCACCTGCAGAAAGTGTACTGGCTCCCCACCAGGGCAAAGAACAACATAATGCTCTGCACCAAGAGCCTTTCCTTTTCTTTCTCCCTCCTTTCTTCCTGAAGGGGAGGAGGGCTTCACTGAGCACCAAACCCCTATAGACCATGGATAAATCCCTGAGAGTGTACACATTCATGTTAATACAGTCAGACAGGAACAGTTAGACAGGCAAAAATGTGTGAGAGGAAGCCCAGTGCAGTGGTGATACCTGTAATCCCAGTTACTTGGTGGGTTGAAGAGGGAAACACAAAGTCAAAGCCAGTTTGGGAAAATTTACTCCTTGTGGTTGTTGCTGCTGGTTTTGTTTTGTTTCAGAACTGAGGTTCGAACTCATGACCTTGCACTTGCCAGGCAGGCACTTGTGCCACGGAGCTATCTCCCCAGCTGTTGTTTGTTTTAAGACAGAATCTCGCCATGTAATTCAGGTTGGCCCTGGGCTCACCATGTAGCCCATGCTGGTCTCCAACTCACAGCGATTCTCCTGCCTCGGCCTCCTAGTGCCACGATTACAGGTGTGCTGCACCACATCCGGATGAGTCTGAGCAATTTAGCAAGACCATAGATAGAGATAGATAGATAGACAGACAGACAGACAGACAGACAGACATATTGGAGAGTGCAGTTCAGCAGTAGTGCCCCTGGGTTCAGTCTCTAGTACTTAGTGAAAGAAAGAAAGAAAGAAAAAGAAACCTAAGGGATTCTTGCCTCAGCCAACAGTAGGGTGTGCTTAGCTCCCAAAGCTTATCTGGCTAATAAGCACCCTGTCTGGCAGGGGTGATCAACAGACAGCAGCGCTCCAGAGATGGTGCGTAAGATCTTGGGACATGAGGCAGCTCTGAGGAACAGCCGGGGGGGGGGGGGGGGGGGTCTTGGATTCTCCAACAGGGACTACCTAGGTGTAGCCCCTGGGTAATAACTGCCAGAGTCCCCAAATCACCTCGACCAGGGACTGCCCAGCATACCTGCTGTCCACAGAAGCCCCGGGGGATAATATTTTCTTCCAACCAGGAATGCAGAAGACAGGAGAAGTGGTAGAGCCCCTGGCCTGCAGTCAAAAGGCTTCACGTCAGAGGGCCTGGATTCCAGCCTGGACTCAGCCCTTGGCCATGAGACAACCAACTGGGCCTTGGACAGCCAAACAGCTCCCCTGAGTAGCTCTTCCAAGCCTAGAATTCTCGAATCTATGTCACCAAATATTTCTGATGGACACAATGACAATGTTCTCTTTATAGCAACTAACATCCCCCAGGGACCTTCTCTGGTCATAACTTTCCAACAGGCTTATATTTAGTTCAGAGATGTCTACATTTAACACAAACAAGGAGACACATTCAGGGAGGGTTTTTTTTTTAATTTTTATTTTTTTAATTAAAATTTTTCTAGGGGCCCGGCAGGATGGCTCAGTGGTCTAAAGTGCCTGTTTGGGAAAGCTTGGGCGGCTTCAGGGACCATGGTTCGATCCCTAGCACCACATGCTGCGCCAGCCCTGCCCTTAGGGCAGGCTGAGCCGGCCATAAAAATAAATAAACAAACAAACAAAAGTTCTGAAACAAGAAAAAAAAATGTTTTTTTCTACACAGTGTTCCTTCTCATAATCCTTTTTATTTATTTATTTAATTTCTTTTTCCAGACCTGGGTGTGGAACCCAGAGCCTTGCACATGCTAGGCAAGCTCTCTGCCCCCCTCCTTAACTGAATGTTTAAATACAAATGAGCACACACAAGTGTGCAGCCTACAACACTCTGCTTGAAGACTAGCTCAGCTTTATTTTGTCTCTTGAGCTATTCTCATTTTAACATTTCAAGAGTTAAAACAAGGCTGGAGGAGGTGTAGACGGCATGGCATACTACCTGAAACGACTCAGAGGCCTCAGATTTTTTTTTTTTTTCAGTTAATTAATAGTGCTGACTCTATCTGTTTTCAAGAAATGAGTCTCCTCCTGTATTAAATGCAAAGAGCAGAGTAAGAAAAAGCAAATAATGGCCTCTACCAGGGCTCTCCCCGTGGCTGGGCCATTAACTAGCGTGACCTGGGGTGCGTCAGCTGCTGAAGGTGGATAATAACACCCTGATCCTCCAGCTCCCCACACTGGGGTGGGGACAGGGTGCCAGGCCAGAGACAGAGAACAGTCACTGACTCTTCAGAACACAGGCATTTGCTTCCTTTGCAAAAACTTAGGCAACGGTGCTACTAATTAACTGTGAAGGTTAAAAAGAACAAGTTCTAGAAGTTCCAGCAGGTTAAATTGGGTCCAGTGTGAATCAAGGGATGAAACAAAAGGGCGGAAGATGCCTAAAGTTGCTCCCCAGTTTTCAGTGTTAAGGTTATGGGGAGACAGGGCAAAAAGGGAAGATGGAGATTCTGGGGCTGCTACCAGTTCACACATTGGGGGCCTAACAGCTGGGAGGTTGGGCCTGCTTCCCTCTCGCTGGTTCCTCTGAATTATTCTCGAGGTTTGAAGTCTCTGATCTTAATTGGCCCCTTTACCTCTCTGACAAGTAGACAAGTAGACAAGAACTTCAGAAAATGACCTCACTCAAACTGAATCATGCTTATGTTCATCCAAATGAATTATACATTAAATAATTTATAATTATACATTATCCTACAGGTGGAGTCTGATATCGTGGGCCAATTAAGAAAGGGCCTCCACCTGTATCATTCACATGCCATTACCTCACTGGGTACTTGTGCATAGTTAAAAGAAAACAAAAAGGATGGGGGAGTCTGCTCTGCTTGCGTGTTAAACACCCAGGATAAAGACACTTTGTTAGCAGATGAGAAAATTCTAGAACTGGTTCTTTTCCTGACTATATTTTGCATGTAGTGCCAACCTTGCCCCTAAACTCCCAACTTTTACCCACCAGGCGGGGACACACCCCATCTGAACTGCCCCTTCTCCGTGCCCACCTGGGGGAGGACTGCCAGCTTTTCTGGAACGACTCCAGTCCACCTGTTCTGCTCATTTATCTTCCTCTTCCTCCACAGAGCTAAGCGTGCTTCTCCATTCACAAGCTGGGATGTACTCCCTAGCTCTGCACACCCCCCCCCCCCCGCAGGGATTCATCCTCCCAGACCCTGCTAGTTGCCAACCAAGCCCAAAGTTCGGTGTGCCCCGCTGTGCCAGTGTCCCCGAGAAACCGTTTGAAACTCCGGGCTACTCGGATCCCGCCCTCATTGTCCTAGGGTCTTTCCTTAAGGCTCATTCCAGATGCCTAATCAAGACAGCCCCCCTACGGCCAGCCCGGGTCCAGGCTAAACAGAACCGCTCTTTTCACGAAGTAGTGGCCTTTTCACAAACACGATCTAATAGACTCAATGCACTATATTTAAATACAAATACGGTCTGAGTCGCCGATTTCTTTCGTGGCTACACCACACCTCTGAGTTTCAAATCGCCCTACGGGCTGCGCTCTCCCTAGCGATCTCTGCACAGACGTGGGGCGAACGAGAAAAGATGAGGAAGAAGCAGGGGAAAAGGAAGAGAAGCCGGGGCAGCGCAGCCCTCACGGAGTCACCGTTTCCCGGCCGCGACGGAGATCCAGAGACCCAGCCCGGGGCAACGAGCGCAGGCCGAGCGCCGGCCGGAGCCCCCACCTCCGCGGCGGCCCCGGACCTGGGGCGCCCTCCTGCGGCCGCCCGCACCCCAGCCGCTCGCCCGGGGCTCGGAGCGGACCACTCTTCCCAGCGGCGGAAGAACGCGAGGCGCACAAAGTTTCCGAGTCTGGAGGTTGGCGAGACGAGCCTGGTCCCGCGACCTCGAAAAGCAGGCGTAGCGGGAGGGGCGCGCACAGACCCCGTAAGGTTCCAGGGGTTCCTGCTGCGGGGCTCCGGGCCTCCAGACGCCCGGAGCGTAGGGCTTCTCCACACGCACCCACCGTAGCCGAGTGCGGCAGAAGAAGGGGAACCCCGGACAACCCCCGCCACGCGCGCTGTGGCTCTCGGGTCTCTGTACCCTGGTTATGAACTGGAGGGAGGGGCGCAGCGGCTCTTTTTGGCGCATTGTGATCCCGGGCGATCTGGTTTCCGGGGGCCTCCAAAGAGCCCACCTGGGTCCACCGCCCCGCCCGCCGCCGCCATCCCCGCAGGGGTGACAAGTGAAAAGGGTAGCCCCCTCCTCCGAGCCCTGCTCCGGCACCCCTGGGGTTCGAGGTGCTGCGCCTGCAGAGGAGCGATCGGCCTGGAGGTGGCGGCGGGCCCGACAGAGGGCGAGGCCGGGCGCGGCGCCTACCTCGTCCACGGTGAGTGGCATGCAGATCCGGTACTCCTTCAGCAGCATGGTCCGGCCGGCCGACCACGGAGCCAGGGGCGGGAATCGGAGAGGAGGCGTCCCCAGGTCGACCTGGCTACCGCCGGCGCTAGTCTGGACTCCGGAGCCGGAGCGGCCGGGGCGCTGCGCTCAGCTCCTGGCTTCCTCGGGTTTTCCCGGGAGCATGTCAGGGCTGGGGTCCCGCTGTGGAGCTCCCGCTCCTGCCTCACTGAGGTTGATCCTCCCACAGCGTGGCGTTGCAAAGTCAGGGAGCGAGGAGGGCGCTGCTGGCGACGGCGCAGGACCTGCCCGGCCGCCGGCGAGGGGCAGGGGTCCGCAGATCACACCAATGCACAAAAGTCACCTGCGCGGTCCGCCTCCCGGGGCAGGGCTGAGACCCGCGACGCCCCTCGCCCTGCTGGTCTGCCCTGGACTAATGTCACCAGGAGCTCATTGCAGCCTCGGCCGGCGATGCCTACTTTCCAGACAAAGGCGCCTCTCTGCGGGCGGCAACCAGATTTCCTGCGCTTTATAGGGCCAGTCCCCGAGCGCACCCAGGCTCGGCCGGGAGAGGAAAGGGAAGAGCGAGCGCCGCGGCCGCCGCTACCACCGGGCTCTAGCCTTTGGGGCCCGGAGCTACAACCTCGGCCCGCCGCTGCCAGCTTCCTCCTGCCGCCTCCGCTCGTCCCCGCCCCCGGGCCCTCGGCTCCGAGAGGGCCGTGCGCGCCCGCGGGTTTGCGGCCACCGCGCCGGGCCGGAGTCGCGCCGAGCTGCAGCTAGGCTGAGGCCGGCGAGGTGGGTGCGGGAGGAGCGAGCGCGAGGGAGCTGACATCAGCGGAGGCCGCGGCGGGGAGGGTAGCCCCATCCGGCCAATGGGGAAAGGGCAGAGAATGTGGAGGATTTAAACAAAACAGCGTGTCTTTCCCCAACCGCTGCCAGACGGGAGGGCTGCCCCGGGCTGAGCTCGCGTGCCCGAGCAGGGAAAGCAGAGGGGCTGGGCTCGACCCTTTGCCTTGAGTGACTTTGCAAATGCGCCCCTGGCGCACGGTCTCGGGCTCTGCCCGGCCACTCTGTGAGGCTTCTAGCTCTGAGGTACACAAGGACCCTTGACCTTCTGAGCGAGTCTTCAAGAATGTCTCCCACCGACATTTTCACTTAGGTCGGTGAGCAAGGCTAACGCTGGATAGGAAGAGGATCTGCGAACCCTGAAAAGATAATAATAAATCCTTTGCCTGGTTTCCTAACGGCTGTCAGAGACACAATTCTGGAAAACAGGACAGGGCCATGTGAATGAGAATGAAAAACTAACAGAAGATGAACTTGAAAATGAAGAAGGGGTGAACCCCAGAGTCAGCGTGTTCCCACTTCCACCCTGCTCTGCAGCCAAACTGTGGGCTTCCCAGAACAAAAAGAATAGGATTTCGTGTCAGCACTCCTGAGTTCAAAAAGTCACAGTGAAATGTCAATGAAAATGCCTGGAGTGTTGGTATTTCATCCATATTAAACAGATCCCTCCTTTTAACCACAAGAAGCACATTCTTCAGTGACTCAGGAAGCAGCATGTAACTGCTGAAGCCTGGTTTTCATTTGTCTGGTATTTTTCGAGGTTGTTTTTCTGAAAAATTGCTGGATTTAAAAAACGCATCAGTCGCCTCCCCAAGAACAACCATAAGCATCAACTTTTCTCCAAAAAGTATCCACATTCTAAAATCCCACAGCTACTCATAGAGCTTGGATGGTGATACCGATGGCCTCAATATTATAATATTGTTATTAAGACTAAAAAGTCATTAAGCAGTGTCATGGTGATGGGGCTGGGGCTGTAGTCATCCAGATGGCTGGAGCGAATGTTTGACCCTGTGAGTGTGATACAAAGGCCACTAGGAAAGTGGCACCCTGTATCTAGCTTACATTTTAGTGGAAAGTGTTTTCTAGATAAATACTTCCATAGTTGGCTCAGAAATACTCATAGTGACTAATTAAGGCTAAACCAAATTCCTCGAGGTGGAAAAGCTAAATCTGACACTGTAGTGCTGAATAATAACACATTGAAAGTCTGCAGTGGCAAGAGAAGCACAAGCTGTGTTTCTTTTTTCTGCTTCTTGCTTGAAGACAAGCGTAGTGGCTCTGCTGGGGAGCAGGCTCCTCTCTGCAGATGCAAAGAGGCTCCGCTAGGGCTGCCCCCCCCACACACACATCTGCACAGGGACTGTGTGGCTGGCAGGTTTCCTTCCCCTCTTACTCGGGTTTCCTGACATGGATTCTGGTATTAAAGATTCTAACCAGCTGGGGAGATAGCTTGGTGGCCTTAAGCATCTGCCTGGTGAGGGCAAGGACCTGGGTTCAATCCCTGGTATGACAGCCTGCTGGCCCCAGAACTCCAGGTGTATTCTGCCAGCCCCAAAACTGGTCTCAGTGGCACACGCCTGAAGTCCCAGTGCTAGGGAGGCTGAGATAGGAGGATCGCTCCAAGTCCAAGCTGTGCTTGCAAACTGTGTACCAAAGAAATAGATAACATTCTACTGGTAGATTTCATGGGAAAGAAGTGACTCCTCTGAATTTCTCAAACTGTGAATTGTCACTGAGCTGTGTCCTCGGGATTTGTGTCGGGAACCCTTGTGTATATTATGGTCTGTGAATGATCACTTCTGTGGGTAGAATGGCACAGTATTTATATACAGGTCTTCCCATATAGGTCAACTCTGAACCACATACAGTACCTAACCCAATGTAAGTGCTAGGTGGATAGTGGCCCTGCTATATAGTTTAGGGCCTAAGGCCAGTAAAAGACACCTGCATGTGGTGGGTACAAAACACAGTGGTTTTGTTTGTTTGTTTTGCAGGGCCAGTTTCAAACTCACAACTTTGCACTTGCCAGGCAGGCACTAGTGCCATGGAGCTATCTCCCCGGCCCCAACACAGTGTTTTTGCTAAGCAGAATGTGTATGATGTAGGTCCCATTCCTTAGGTAACAAGGTGACTTCTCCATTAGATTCTTTTCCTTCTGTTCAGCCTGTCTGCATGCCTAGTCTAATCCTGCTGGCACCACTCTAATCCTGCGACCTTCAGAACCGTATAGTAATTCTCTTTGACCTACTTGGCAAGAGGTGCAAGGCTGCCACATTAGCTCCTTACCCTCCAACCAAATGAGACAGATCCAGTAGCAGAGAAGGCCCCCACTTTTCTGCCTTGACCCTCCTGCTCACCTCACTGCCCTCAGATAATCCTCCTCTCCTCAGCTTGTGCCATGCTGTCTTAAAGCAGGCCTCAACCAGGTGTTTTATTTTTGTTTGTTTGTTTTTCTGGTACTGGGGATTGAACTCAGAACCCTGCACTTGCCAGGCCAGTGCTTATTCTACTGAGCTATCTCCCCAGCCCTGATGATGTGTTTTTGGAAAATTACTATGATGGAAATATGCTAGGTGGATTAGGGCTGAATACCAGCCACAGGGGTCATTCTATTATTCTAACTGCACAGGAGACAATGGAGAGGCTCAGAGCAGGGAACCAACCAAGAGACGGGGGCGAATTCAACCGATCTGGAAAGGAATTGAGAAGGGATTAGCATTCTCTACAACCAGGCTTGGATTAGTTATTTCCTACAAGTGGAGGGCGGGAGAGATTGGGGAGCTTGCATTCATTCATGACTGATTCACACTGAGGGAGGAGAGCGCCATCTACTGGTCAAGTGCTGTTTTAAAAGGTTTCAGGGCCGTAAAAGGCAAGGAGAAATGAATACATTTCTTTCTTTTCAACCAGTGCAGTTCCATCATCGACTTACAAAGAATCTTGAAGATGCTGTCGGTTTGGGTGCTACGAATGCCACATTAACAGCATGCAATTAGAAAAGTTCCCAGAAACGATGATGTGACTGGAGAAAAAGTAGCAGGCTGCAAAATTCTTTTCTTTTTTGTTTTTTTGAGACAGGGTGCAGTTCAGTTCGCTATGCAGTCAGTTCAGCTGGTTTTGAGCTCGGCCTTCTAAGTGCTAGAATTACAGGTTTGTGCCACCATGCCGGGCTGTCTGTCTGTCTGTCTCTCTCTCTCTCTCTTTCTTTCATGTATTTGTTACAGGGCCTACAGGGTCTCACTACGTAGATTGGACTCATAGTCCAAGCGTTGGGCTCAGGTGTGCGCCACCATGCCCAGTCTTGGTTGCCCACTCAGCGCGCCCTGTGGGTGGGCTGGCACAGCACGCTGGGGATCAGATGGACCCTGGTTGCTGCATTTTGCCTAAAATACTTTCACTAAAGGAAAGACAGCCTCTTTAATAAACGGTGCTGGAGAAACCGGCTTCCACGTAGCCAATACTGAGCGTTGGCCCATATGCCTCATCATGCACTAAACTAAATTCAAGAGCCGGGCAAATAGCTCAGCCGATTAGAGCACCTGCAAGAGGGTGCAGGGGCTGAGGTTTGAGCTCTGTGGTGGCATGAGACTGTAATCTCAGCTCTTGGGAGGCTGTAAACAGGCGGATCACTACGAGTCTCACCTAATAGTAAGACTCTGAACACCTTGTAGACCCTTCCCCCCGCAAAATTAAAATTAAATCAAAATAGATCAAAGATCTACAATTTAAAACAGAAATACTTAATCTGCAAGAAGACTAAGTAAAATTCTTCTTCTTTTTTTTTTAATAAGAACAACTCAGCCGGGTGTGGTAGTGCACACCTGTAATCCCAGCACTCGGGAGGCTGAGGCAGGAGGATCGGTGCGAGTTCGAGACCAG
>PVJA010051144.1:0-12969 GCA_004027025.1 Myocastor coypus | reverse complement strand
TGTGTGTGTGTGTGTGTGTGTGTGTGTGTGTGTGTGTGTGTGTGTGATGGATCTCACTAAGCAGCTCAAACTCGTAGTAATCCTCCTGATTTCTGATTCCCTAGTGTTGGGATTTCAGGTGTGCTCTACCACGTCCAGACTCAGTGGCCAGCTCAGCACTCCCAAGGGTGTGGCCAGTGTGACATGTGATATCAGGGATCAAACCCTGGCCCCTGCACTTACCTAGGCAAGTGCTTAGTCTGCTGAGCTATACTGTAGCCATTATCTATAGATATTTCAAAGATGATAATCCTTATTTGCTGGGTTTTTTTTCTAATAAATATATTTGTCAAATACTATCTATAAAATTTATGAGATGATCATGTGATTTTTTCATTTTATTAATATAGAATGCTACTTTATTTGATTTTCGCATGTTAAGTCAGCACTGCATTCCTGAAATAAAGAAATTCTTTGGTTATAATTAATATTTTTAAGGACTTTTGGATTGTTATACCTATATTCATGAAGGGTATTTTTCTGTAGTATGCTTCTCATGTTATGCTAGTGATTGGCATTGATATCAAAGTAATATTGCCCTCAGAAAAATGTTTTCTTTTCCTCTATCTTTTATTTTATTTTTTATTTATTTTATTTTATTTTATTTTATTTTTTTGTCTTTTTGAGACAGGGTCTCGCTATGCAGTTGAGGCTGGTCCTGCACTCACTTTTGTAGCCCAGGCTGGTCTCGAACTCTCACCAATCCTCCTGCCTCAGCCTCCCAAGTGCTGGGATTACAGGCGTGAGCCACCACGCCCGGCTTCCTCTATCTTTTAGATTAATTTGTCAAAGATAAACTTAACTTCTTTACATATTTGGGTTCACCCAGGGTTCCCCTGGGTTTTCTCTGTGGGGAGATTTTGAGTTACTAATGTAACTTATTCATTTTTATCAGTCTATTCATATTTTAAAAGTTTGATCTTGAGTCAGTTTACATAAATTGCATTTTTCTGCTAATATATCAACTTCATCTGAATTTTATGGCACATAATTATATATAATATTTTATTTTCTGTAAGGCCAATAGTGATTCTATTTTCACTTTTTAAATTGTTAATTGATATCATCTCCTTTTTTCTTGGGGAACACAGGTCAATTTTTGTTGTGTCAAGAAAACAATTTTTGATATCATATATTTTCTTTATTGTTTTCCTATTTTCTAGTTCATTGAATGTCATTGTATTTTTGTTCTTCCTTCTTCTGGGTTTAGCTTTCTTTTCTTTTTCCATTTATTAATGTAGAAGCTTAGGTTTCTAGTACAACATCATTTTTTTAGGTGACTGAAATTATAAAAGTTTCTCTAAACACTTGTTTGTCACTACACCATAAAGTATGATATATAATGGCATTGATTTCCTTTGGTTAACTATGTTTGTCAGTTGCCCTTAAAGTTTCTTCTATGACCCTGCTATGGTTTGGATGTAGTTTGCCTCCCATGGGTTCATATGTTGAATACTTGATTTGTAGTATGACAGTGATAAGTAGTGGACAGCTACAGTGGGAGGTATTTAGGTCATTGAGAACCATGCCCTCAGAAAGCATGAAGGTAGTTCTTTTTATATAAAGTTAATTAGTTGTTATAAAAAGGGGCCCATAATGTTCTCTGGCTGGCTGTCAGGCAATGTGGTCTCTGGTTTTTGTACATGCTTCAACCACTTTGATGCCGTTTGCCACAGTGTGCTGCAACTGTGTTAGGAATAAAAGGTGCTCACTAGAACTAGCATTATGCTATTTGGGCTTTCAGCTTCCCAAACAACGTACTAAATAAATGTCTCTAATACATAAGGCATCTTGCCCTAGGTGTTTAATTATGGTAATGGACAAATGGACTAATGCAGGACCACTGGTTACTTAGAAACATTGTATACTGTCCAAGTATTTAATGATCCTCCATATTAATTTTGTTCACTTGTAACTTAATTCTTTCCATGTATGGGACACACTTTGAATATTTTAATCCTTAGAAGTTCATTGACAATTATTTTATGGACTAGACCATGATATTTACTCAAGAATGTTCAGTGTGCACTGGAAAAGAATGTATATCCAATGTTCTTGGTTGAGATGATCTATAACATGTTTGATAATGTCATCTAACTCTTCTATGCCTTTGCTGATTAGTTTTTTTCATTTTAATGAGGAAAAATATAAAATAACAATGAAACAACTTCATTTTTGGGTTATTTTTTATTACTTTTAATAATAAATAACAATGAGACATTTTCAAAACACGTTAGTAGTATATTCTCAATAAGTGATACAATGCATATTGTCTTTGGAGTAGTTATTTAGAGCACAGGATGCAGACATGATAATTTTTCTAATCATTATTGATATAAAAATTTCTTCTCATTGAACTAAGAGAAAGTAGTTGTATACCTAGTTTAATATTCCATACTCATAGTAGATTATTGGCAGAATTGACAATGTTGGAAGCTGTTGATTTAAGCTTTTTACAGCTCAACATACTAATCTGGCTTTATACCTTTTATGCCTCATGGTTAAAGATTTCTTTTTTTTTTTTTTTTTTTTGTCTTTTTGAAACAGGGTCTCGCTATGCAGTTCAGGCTGGCCTTGAGCTCATTTTTGTAGCTCAGGCTGGTCTTGAACTTGCACCGATCCTCCTGCCTCAGCCTCCCGAGTGCTGGGATTACAGGCGTGCACCACCATGCCCGGCTGGTTAAAGATTTCTGCTGGGTGGTTAAGGGCAAGTTAAAGCAAGACCTGTATAGCAGAACAAATAACTTTTGTATCTCCCAATGTCAGTCAAATCCCCTCAGGATTTACCTTGAAACCATGTACAGCATTTTGTAGAAGTTTTGTCAGAGTCAGCCATCTGGATGAGTCACAGACATTGCTTGACCACGTTGCTCACTATGAAAACCAGAGAGAATGTTTGCTTTCTAGGTAACTCTCCTTAGTCATACTATACAATGTCTTTCCTCTGTGGCCCCATAATCTCCTTGAACAGAAAATTTGGGACACCACTGAATTGTAGGATGTTACAGCACAGGTTTTCTTATGTCCTGAGTCCTCACTGACCTTGAAGGGCTAGGACCAAAATATTGACTATCTTTGTAGTCCTTCTTTTCTCTAACTTTTGGTCTGTAAACATAGGTTATTAGTCCTCTGGAAGAGGAGCTTAGTGATGTATCTTGAAGATATACTCATAAGTGAAATAAACCAGACCTACATGTGTAAATATATAGTCTCCCTAATGTAAGAACTCAAAAGAAGAAATAAAAATGGAAAGGCATTACACAGCTGAATGGAAATCAAGAACTTAAGTGTTAAAGAACAAAGAAACTGCAAGCAGAAAAGATAGGAAACATGACAGGAGCAAAACTGTGCACTTATATACACAAGATGAATTGGACAATGGTCCTAAGAATCTCCGACAGGTTTTTCACACTGAGCATAGCAATATGTAACACTAAAATTGTGCTTGGAATGCCTGTCATTCTGGTCTTTTAGCTGTGCGCTGCTTCTAATATAATTTCAGTTACTGCTATACTGTCTCTCAAGTAAACGGTTGTTTTACAGGGAAAAAAAGAGTATTAAAAGAGAGTAAAAGGCAAGGAAAAAATGCCATAGAATTGACCGGCTACAATTTTGTATATGCTTAGTTTTCTAAATTTTTGTGTAAAAATGTGTAACTGCTTTTATCACATTCTGTAGGGATTTATTAGAATATCAATGATTGATGGAAAATACCATTTCCAAGTCAAGACTAAGACATTTAATATTCAGAAATACAGTGATGTTAAGCTCAAGTACATATGTTATACAATTTCAAAATAGGTCATTAGGGTGCTTACAATAATTGCATATTGTTCTCTTCGTAGTAGTTAATCATATGACAAGATGTAGACATGATACCTTGTCTAAATAATATTAGTACTATCTATTATGGGAGCTGAGTATAAGAATCTTCAACAATTATTGTTGATTTTCTTTTTCAATTCTATCAGTTTTTACTTCATGTATTTCATATGTTTATTTGCTAAGCAGATGCACAATTATGATATATTTCTTATTAATTCATACTTTATAATTATAAAATATTCCTCTTTGTTCAAAATATCCTTCACTTTTAAATTTATTTCCCCTGGTACTACTGTGATTTTTTTCTACTGTCATATTTGCTTAGTATTTAAGAATACTTTAGTTTCAACCTATTCATGTCTCTTATAGATTGCATATAGCTGGTCTTATTTTAAATCCAGCCTGACAGTGTCAATCTTTACTTTTCAACATTTAATCCTTTTACCTTTTACACGGAGACTTCTATTGACAAAATTGAGGATTTCTTTATAGTCTTCAGAAATAGCAGAGTACTTCCTGCTACTGTTCATTTGCCTTTCCTCAGTGCTAGCATTTTACAAAACTACAGTATAATATGTCAACCTGGATGCTTACACTGGTCAAACCTGCAGTTTTTGTTAAAATTCCTCTAGTTTCGTTGTAATCATTTGTGTGTGTGTGTGTGTGTGTGTGTGTGTGTGTGTGTGTATGTGTGTGTGTGTGTGTGAGAGAGAGAGAGAGAGAGAGAGAGAGAATTTTAAGTTCTCTACACTTCTATCACCTGTGTACACAGGGTACTGACCAGTCTCCCCCATGTTACCCTTTTTATAATGAGCAATACTTTCCTGCCTTCCTTACTTCTGCCCCATCTTGAAGTCATAGCATTCACCAATCTGACCCCAACCTCAATTTTTCCATTTCAAAATAATGTAAGTGGGAAATGCATTATATAACCCTTTAGGTTTGGCTTTATTTTACTCAGAAAGTTGAACACCTCATGAATGTTCCTATCATTCTGGGCCACCACCATTGTTATTTCAGTGTATGCACTGATGAAGTGCACACACTTTTTAGTGAATGTTTTGATATATTTGGGTGTTTTTTTGTTTTTTTGAGACAGGGTCTCACAATGCAGTTGAGGCTGACCTTGAGCTCACTTTTGTAGCCCAGGCTGGTCTCGAACTCGCACCAATCCTCCTGCCTCAGCCTCCCAAGTGCTGGGATTACAGGCCTGAGCCACCACGCCCGGCTTGTTTAAGTTCTTTTTTTTGTTTGTTTGTTTTGATATATTTGTGTTTTCTCCTAGTTTTCTATTTGTTTTCTACTTGTCTAACGTCCTTTTGTTCCTCTCTCCTTTAATCTTTGTTGGTACTAAGTAATTTTTTCATATTGTACCATTTTAATTACTTTATTTGGTTCTAATTATATTTTGGAGATGATTTTCTTAGTCGTTATTCTGGGAGAAATACAGTAATATATTTTAATAATAAACAGAATCTATTCAACATAATATTAACAATTCTAACAAAATATAGAAATTTGATTTTCCTAGAAATTATAGAAATATAATTCTATTCTTTTCCCCTTTGTGATATATCTACATCTATATCTATCTCGCATTCTTTCAGTTGTACCCAATACTATAGCCTTTATTGTATTATGAAATTGTCTTTTAAACAAGAGAAGAAAAGAGAAAGGTTATCTTTATATTATTTCTTTTTTTCTGAAATACATAACTAACTTTACTCAGGCCCTGCATTTTTTGTGTGGATTTTCATGCTATCGAGGATTGTTTCTTTCAGCCAGAAAATCTCCATTTATATTCTTTGTAAGAGAGGTCATGCACAGGTCCGTTTTTTAAAATTTTTATATAGTATATATTTTGTTACTTTATACTAATATATTCTCATATTACAAAGTCAATTTATTAGAGTAATCTTCCTTTTGATATTTGGATCATGTGAACACATACAGAGCTATACATTAAAGATGTGTTTGGATAACAACAGCAAAAAGATAAGTTAAAACAATAATAAAAATTTGTCTTTTTTAGATTCATTTAAGTGAATCTAATTTGGTTTTCTTTTTAAAAGCCTCCAATGACAAAAAGCAGCTTAAAACCTAGTAATGAAAATGGTATGGCTGGATCAGTGAAAGAGCAAGAGCAGAGACAGACACAGAAGAACCCATGTATGTTTTCATTTGGGCTTCATTTTAAAAATATTTTTGCTGGACATGGGATTCCTAATAGTGTTTCTTTTTCTTCAGTAATTTGAATATGTCATTTTACAAGTTTGGAGGGATCCATCTTTTCTGATGCGAAATCAGCTCTTGATCTATTGCTTTTTTACATGGTATTCTATAGATTTTCTTTTTATATTTCTCTTTAAAACTTTATGATATGTTTTAGTATGAATTTCTTTGTGTTTTATCTTACTTAGAGGTTACGGAGATTTTTGAATATGTAGATTAACATTTCAAAATAATTTTGCAATGTATTTAGCTATTATTTGTTCAAGTAGTTCTTCCCACTTTTCTTTGAGTTCTTATGCATGCATGTTGGAAGGTAAATTGCTTCTCACTGATCTCCTGGCTTTAGCTACTATTTCTTCATTATTTTTCTTTTTCTTCTTCCGCTTTGACAATTTCTATTGAATTTTAACTTCTCTGATTTTTTAAATTTTGTTTTTGCTACTGAGTTCTGTTATTGAGATGTTCTGGTGAATATTTTAAAATTTTCAGTTTCTGTAATGTTTAGCTCCACAACTTAAAAATGATTCTTTAAAAATAATTTTTTTCAGTCAGTATTCTGCATTTAATAAGTCATTGTTGTTGTATTATCTTTTGGTTCTTTAAATGTAGTTTTCTCTAGTTCTTTGTACATAATTATACTACATGCTTTGTAGTCTGGTAAATACATCCCTAGGACTCTTTCATACAGTTTCTATTGTTTGATTTTTTCTCTTATGTATGGTTCACCCTGTCCTAGTTTTTGTTTCATTATTACATAAGCTTGTTCAAACCTGGAAATTTGGGGTAATATATTGAATATACTGTACAACTTCTGGACTCTGATTGTCTACCTTGGGTTTTCTTCTCTCTCTCTGTCTTTCTCTCTCTCTCTCTCTCTTTCTCTCTCTCCTCTCCCTTCTCTCCCCCCACTCTCTTTATTACGAAATTATTTAATAACTTACCTGCAATAATTGTATAGTACCTGACTACCTATCTCAGTTACATCACTGAGACCCAGTACCTCACACCCACAATTTAAATGAGGAGAGCTTTATTTTGGCTCATATTTTCAGTTTGTGATTATCTGGCTCCAAGATAGGAAGATGTCTTAGTTACTTTTTCACTGCTGAGACAAAAGACCAGACACTCACAAGTGAAGGAGAGATCAATGGGGGATATAGCTAAGGAAAAGTGCTTGCCTGATGAGCTCAAGGTCCTGAGTTTGGTTTCCTGTACAAAAAAAGGAAGATCGAGAGGTCTATTTTGCTTCATGATTTATAGAGGTTTCAGTCCATAGTGGATTGGCTCCAAGGCATGGTGGAGGGATGGAGGAGAAGCAGTTTATGGCATGCAAATATATATTCCCATACCACAGCCACAATTACCCACCTTTTCCCACATATCCTGGGAAATTACCCATCCATGATCCGAGTCACATAACTTGTCCTTCACTCATCACAAAAGCAACATCTGTGACCTCATGAGGCTTTGTGGGGGCATCTAGATATAAGGCATCACAGAAGTGCATGGTGTGAATACCTGATGGAAGAAGTTGCTGAGTGTATTGTGGGCAGGAAGCAGAGTGAGAAGGGAGGAACAAAGACAGGAGTGGACAGCAGGGGAGATACACCCTTCTAGGTCATACCCCCTGCCAACCAGTCCCCACCAGTTCACAGCAATTAAACTATACCTTCATGGCTTAATCACCTTCCCAAAGCCCTACTTTGATTGCATAATGCCTTTGGGACATTTTTAAAAATCTAAACCATAACATGCTCCATTAGCATGCAACCACTAATGTCTCCATTAAAAAATTCATATTTTTATTTTTAAGTGTAGTTGTTTGGAATCTGTCAAGTTATCATAGCTCAGTGGTCAGCCAAAGACAGTTCACATTTTTTACCACTTTGATCTAATAGCAGCTTTAGCCTATACTGCTAGTCTTGTTGATGGCTTGCAAAATGGCATTCAAAATTTTAGGAAGCTAACAAGCTTGCCACAGCTTTTATTTTATTTGCTTGGACAGTCTCACATTCAAACAGGAACAAATAGCTCACCAATGCCCTTTCTAGTGACTCTTGAACATAAGCACGGCCACGAACAGCTTTCCAGTTCCCTCTGGACATGTGGGATTTTGCCAACTCCCACTCTGGCTGTTGTGTATGTTGCACCAGATCTTGCTGATGGTTTAATTTTGTCGTTGTTCTTCTGCTGATATAATGTTCCACTGAGCCATTAAGAAACCTTGGATTAGTTGATTTTGGTTTTCTCTGATTGCTTGTTCCATACATTGGTACTGTTTTCAACAATATCTCTGGGCACAGCTTTCTCCATGGTTCACTCTAAATCCTGCATGCAGCAGTGGACCTGCTGGTCTTTCAGATCTGCTTTATTTTGGTAGAAGAATTAGCAACATGGAGCTGCTAAAGGGGCTCAACGAAAAATACTCAACTCTCCCTGTTCTTATAGAGATAAGTTTTTTTTTTTAAATAAATTCTTATCAATTTATTTTATGCCTTTGATCAACTTCTAGATTCCAGAAATGTGTATTTCTCACACTTTTGTTCAGTTTTATCCTTGGTATTGGAGATGAAGATTTACTGATCCCAGATATTAGAAATCCTATCCTAGTAAGGGCTTTCTGAGGCTGTGTTTCTCAGAACATAGCAGTTCATATCCGTAGTCAGTCTACACATTCTGTGTGGGACAAGGATGAAGCAAATTCCAGTGATAGGCCTCATTCATAGGTCACTGCCTTTCAAAAGGACTTACAGAGAGAGAGGTGGAGCATGCTGTATTCCAACACAATGAGTGATCCATGTTTTAGAAGGCTGCCATGCTAGGTGGCAGTGAGTTGAAGGCTGATGTGGACAGGGGCTCCACACTCACTTGAGGAATAGTCTTTTGGATGGGGAATTGAGAAGGAGTTTGGGGAGGATCACATTCCTATGTAAGATATACACAATGAGAAATGAGAGGTTAGAAAACCACCTGGGAGAAACACCTATAGGTCAAAACAGTTACTAAGAAATATGTTTCTCATCTTCTGTACATATTTACATATCTATGAATACTTCAGTGTCTGTCCATAGTTCATCTCAGAAGTCTTTCTGTCCTGGTTGTAATTATACTCATGAAGCTGCTGTCCTTGCAGTAGAAGGAATAAGGGCTACTGCAGTAAAGTGAAGAGCGTTGGTACTAGAGTCGCTACATATGCAAATGAAGGTCTGTGATGTGTATTTTCAATTAATCAATGACTATTGCACAGAATTAATGAAGTTATTTTTCCCCTTACCAGTCTTAATTCATAGGACACAATGATTAAGCAGTGGTTTTTTTTCTCTTCTTGTATTGTTTCTACTGTAATGTACTGTTTTTTGTTTATTTTATTAATTGCATGTGCAATAACATGATGGCAACATTTGTCTAAATACATCATTATAAATTAAAAAAAAATTAAAAGTGAAAATCCCATAAAGCATGTGCCTTATGAATGAGAGTTAGCAGTTAACAAATTACTATGCAGTGACTGCATAGGGCTGCAGAACACTTGACTGAAAGGAGCAGCAACTAGCACAACCCCATTTCCAAGCACTAGATCTGTTTTTATTCTATCTTTCTCGGTTTTAACTGGTGTTTTAAAGAAAGGTGTGATTTTGCAACTTTGGGGAGCACTAATCTATTTCAGGCAATTGTCAGAACCAAGAAATGGAGGAATTTAAAATGAGGGCTCTAGATTTCTGTTTTAAAATTTATTATACTGTTTTGGTTTTCATGGTCAAGCTCTGTCCATCTTGTGAGCAAATGTTGCACTAAAAGATAGAAACACAGCTCTGAGAATAGCGTCAGAGGACAAATGGCAGGGGAGGTCCAGGCAGCTATAACTTACTGCTTTACTCATCTTTAATGGAAATGGAGCCTGTAGCCTAGCCTAATATATAATGTATCATAAAACATATGTCTGTCAGTCTCCCAGGTACGATAAATAGGGAAAACACAGACCTCAAAGGGAGGCTCTGGCAAGCCTTGCATAGGGGCTCAAATTACTTGGCTGGTTATGGGGAGTTGAAGGCTGTGGGAGAGGAGGAATGATGTAATGTGTATTTTTAGTGTTTCTAAGAAATGACTGTCTCCAGCCTGTTCCGGTGGGTGGTGGGAAAGGGAATAGAAAGGAGGGACTGAATTTATAGAAATATATTGGGAAATTGAGTCGAGTCCCCATTTTATAGGCTATTAAACTGTTTTCTTTGAAAGGTAGCAGAAAAGGGAAAAGATAGGACACATTTAACTGATGTCATGTTCCAGAATGCCCACCACGTTTGCATATCACTCATGGCTCATCCGTTGTCCTTGGTGAAAGAGCAGCTGAAGACATGTAGGTAAGCAGGGATATCCCCAAGCTTCAGAGGCCTCCCTAAAGGAGCCTTCATTCACCATCTGAATTTTCTGCTATTCTCATATATTCTGCCATACAGAAAGACAGTCCTACTTGACAAATTCTTGACCTTTTCCATTTCTCAGTTTAATTTTTTGAGTTCCGGTTCTTCCTAAGAGCTGCAAGGCCTTTGGTGTTACCTCAGTGACTCAGTTTCCTAATCTGTCACCATATTATGTGTCTCACTATGTGCACATATACAATCATGCTCATGCATAGTTCCATGTGGTATCAAGAGTGGATCTTTATGTTATATTATTAGAATCTAAATTATTCCAGGGCATTGGTACTAAATGTGATTTTAAAAAACAGTCCTTTATCCAGCATTAACAGTGTCTTCATTTTGGTTCATGATGGTTTTTATGTGTAAATGATCCCTGTCATACCTTGCATGTATGGGCATAGATGAGGTTCTTGAAAATGCGAGTGGATGGGCAGCTGCTAGTGTATGAATGGGTACCTAAGTCCAACTTGAGTCACTTTCTAGTAGTTCTCAGGATCAGCCACGCAGCTACATTTGAGTTTTTAAAAATATTTTATTTTATTCTATTTTGGAGAGTAAAAACAGAAGCAAAAACAAATAGAAAAAAGGTAGAAAAAGGATAACATACAACAATGCATATGTTGTAGATTTTCACAACAGGATAGCTAATTAACAATGATTGTTATATTATCTATTTTTGTCATCAGATCTGTAGTTTAGATTAACAGATATAGTTACCAAAGGTTGGGGAAATAATTGAATATTGGCACTTGCTTTCAAGAAATGTTAATTTTTTTCTTGTCTTTTTTGTTTTATTTTAAACATAGTACAATAATCAATAAGATATTGCCCTCATAAGTTCCATCCATTTTTTGAAAATAGCAGATAATGTGTAGAATTTTCACCTTAACTAACTCTGCTGTTATCTGTGATCTGAGCAACTAAATTGAGGACAGCAATGTGTAATACAAAACCCAAGGCTGAAAGCCTCTCATCTTGGTCTTCTACATTTGAGATTTTGATGTAATTTGATGTAATGACTAAATGAATATTTAGTCATCTTTACATTTGCTATTTCTCAATGGTTTAAAATTCCTAGCAGCACTTTAGCCCTCATTTTCTCCTTTTGGTGTCTCTTCTAATATGGTCTACAGGGATCTTCCGTTGGTTGAAGGGTTTTGAGTTTTTGATTATAAACTAGTGTAAGAAATATATTTTACACACCTGTGTGCATACAAATATAAATGCATACAAATACTAAGATGATTGCTTTAGTTACTTTTCTCCTTGTTGGGACAAAATACTAAAAACCTAAAGTTAAAAAGAAAAAAGATTTATTTAGCTCATAGTGTCTGGAGATGTCAGTCCGTTATTGGTTGGTCTAAGGCAGTGTTGCTTGGCATAAAAGAGTTCATGGCATGCACAAAGTTGCAAAAGCAACAAGGAAGAGGAGACGTCTCTTTTTGTCTCATACACTCTATGCAGGTCCTAGGGCAGTGTAGCACTCACACACTTACTTCTCACTAGAACTGTGCAAAATCAATCAATGGACTTATTTACTGATCACACACCTGTAATGTCAGCATCACACACTCCAGAGCCAGCCACCTCTGAAATAGAAGCCCCGAGTGACTGCATGAAGCTTTGGGGGAACATCTAGACCCAAGCCACTAACAATGATGGAAACAAGGCTCTTGCAAAACTGTGCTAATCTTTCCTCTATTCAAGGTCGAGTGCATTTTGATTAATTCTATTTCATCCCATTTAAGAATGATTCTCTTGATCTACTGTGGCAAAATTCTTTGCCAAACTCATTTACTGTTCTGAGTACACATTCCAGTCTCCTTTGGAGTTTGCCATGGCCAAGACAGAGTTCTCACTATAAAATGTACCCAGGAGTTATGTGGGCCTATTTCAGGCCTGAGCTGTGGAATCCTTTGGTATAGGAAGTTATTTATTTTACTTATTTATTTTCATTTTCATTTTGCTTTATGAGACAGAGTCTCACTATGTAGCTCGAGTGGGCCATGAACCTGTGTATCTCAAGCTGGCCTTGAACTCACCATTCTCGTGCCTTTGCCTCCCAAGTGCTAGGATTACAGGCATGCACCATCATGCAAACCGTTCATCAAACTTTTGCCCAGTCTACTGGCTTAATGAAGAAAATTGTGGCATTTATGCACAGAATGTTTGTGTTTCTCCTTAATTTACACATTGAAATCCTAACCTCCCATGTGATGACAGGAGGTCTTTGAGAAGTGACTGGGTCATGAGGATAGAGCCTCATAAATGGGATTATTGCTCTGATATAAAGAGATACCAGACAGCTCTTTACCTTCTTTTTGCCACGTGAACATACAACAAGGATTCAGTTGGCTCCAACCTAGAAGCAGGTCCCCCCCAGAATCTGACAGTACTGGTACCCTGGTCTTGAACCGTGTTTCTTCTCTTCTCTTTTTTTTTTTTTTTTTTTTTT
>PVJA010051143.1:0-12973 GCA_004027025.1 Myocastor coypus | reverse complement strand
GCTGGCCTTGAGCTCACTTTTGTAGCCCAGGCTGGTCTCGAACTCACACCAATCCTCCTGCCTCAGCCTCCCGGTGCTGGGATTACAGGCGTGCGCCACCACGCCCGGCTAAGTTTTATAGGTTTATTCTATTTTCTGCAACTATTTTTCTACTCCTAAACACAAAGATTTTTTTTTTTTTTTCTTTTTTGAGACAGGGTTTTGTTGTGCAGTTCAGGCTGGTCTTGAGCTCACTTTTGTAGCCCAGGCTGGTCTCGAACTCACACCAATCCTCCTGCCTCAGCCTCCCGAGTGCTGAGATTACAGGCATGCGCCACCACGCCTGACTAACACATAGATATTGATTGAGCTCTGTCTACCATAAATAGGTATCTTTCCAGAAGAATTAAAAATATTATACCACAGTAATATATGTGCTTATTTATTTATTCTTTTCTAGACAGGGTCTCACTATGCAGTTGAAGCTGGCCTGGAGCTCCTTTATCCCAGGCTGATCTTGAACTTGGAAAGATCCTCCAGCAGCTTCCTAAGTTCTGGGGTTACAGGCGTGCACCACCATAGACTGCTACTCATGCTTATTTTTATTTCGTCTGTCTGTCTGTCTGTCTTTTCTTTCTTTGTCTCTTTCTAGGACCGAGGTTGAAATTCATGACATTATGCTTGCTAGGCAGGCATTCCCCAGACCCTTTTCTTTTCTTTTTATATTATGACCGGGTCAGCCTGCTCTGGGGGTGCGGATGGCGCAGCATGTAGTGCCGGGGATCAAACCTTGGTCCCTGTGGTTGCCTAAGCTTTCCTAAGCAGGTGCTTTAGACCACTGAACCATCTTGCCAGCCCTCTACTTGTTTTTTGTCATTTTGAGACAGGGTCTCACTATGCAGTTCAGGCCGGCCTTGAGCTCACTTTTGTAGCCCAGGCTGGTCTCGAACTCGCACTGATCCTCCTGCCTCAGCCTCCCAAGTGCTGGGATTACAGGCGTGTGCCACCACGCCCAGCTCTCTACTTGTGTTTATAGCAACACAATTCATAATAACTAGATCTTAGAAACAACCCAAATGCCCATCAACCAAGGAATGGATAAAAAAAGATGTGGGCTCTCTTTTCCTGGTTCCAGAAATCTAACTCAGGACCTCATGCTTGCCAGGCAGGTGTTCCACCACTGAGCTAAGTCCCTGGACAGAAGATATGATATTTTTATACAATGGAGTACTATTCAGCCATAAAGAATGATAAACTTGGGTTGGCAAGATAGCTCAGCGGTCTAAAGCACCTACTTAGGCAACCATAGGGACCACAGTTCGATCTCCAGCACCACATGCTGTGCCAGCGCCACCCCCAGGGCAGGCTGAGCTGGCCATAACATAAATAAAGGTTTTTTTTTTTAAATGATAAACTTGAGAGTTCTATAGGTAAATGGATGCAACTTGAGACCATACTCACAAGTGGAATAAATCAGATGCAAGTGTGTCAAAAGTATATTATCTGCTGGGGCCCGGGAAGGATGGCTCAGTGGTCTAAAGTGCCTGCAGGCAGCTGCAGGGACCGCAGTTCTATCCCTGGCACCACATGCTGTGCCAGCCCTGCCCTCAGGGCAGGCTGAGCTGGCCATGAAAATAAATAAATAAACAAACAAACAAAAGTTCTGAAACAAGAAAACATTTAAAAAAATTAAAATTTTTTTAAAAAAGTGTATTATCTGCCTAGCGTGAGAATCTGAAAGAGCAAATAAGACCCAAATCTACAAATGTATACTGGATATTGTAAGATGGAAAGAAACTTCAGAAGGAAAGAGAACCTGGAATGGGGAAAGGAAAAAAGAAGGAAAGAAAAAAATATGTATATTAAGATAGTTATACTGGGGCCAACAAGATAGCTCAGCAGTCTAGAGTGCCTGCTTAGGCAGGCTTAGGCAACCACAGGGACTGTGGTTCGACCCACATGCTGTGCCAGCTCCACCTCCAGGGCAGGCTGAGCCAGCCATAACATAAAAAAAAAGATAGTTATATTACTAATTTCTCTTAGTTCATTAAAGAAAAAGATTTGTGCTAATATTGTTTGGACAATTAAAAGCCAACATGTACTCTGAATAACTAATTTAAAGATAACAATATACAATGTGGGTTTCTTTTTATGTAGTATAGGTTCTACAGAGATGAGACTCCTAGTGATCCTCCTGTTTACAGCTTCCCAAACACTGGGATTACAGTTGCACTGCCACACCCAGTCTCAAACACTGTCTCAGCACACTCTGGGGGCAGGGCATGTACAGCAGATCAGGAATAGAACTCCAGCCACTGCATTCTGCCTGAAGAGGCACTTTATTTTTTTTTTTCTTGTTTCAGAACTTTTGCTTGTTTATTTATTTTTATGGCCAGCTCAGCCTGCCCTGAGGGCAGGGCTGGTGCAGCATGTGGTGCCGGGGATTGAACCGCAGTCCCTGCAGCCGCCTAAGCTTTCCTAAGCAGGTGCTTTAGACCACTGAGCCATCCTGTCAGGCCCCAAGGAGGCACTTTAGTCTGCTGAGCTATTTGACCAGTTCTTCACCATGTGTTAGCCATTGTTACTCTCCTATAGCTTGTTTTGAAATTGTTTTATTTTTTCTTTCTTTCTTTCTTTTTTTCTTTCTTTCTCTTCTTCTTCTTCTTCTTCTTCTTCTTTTTTTTTTTTTTACAGAACTGGGGCTCAAACTCAGGACCTTCCACTTGCCAGGAGGTCATTTATGCTCCTGAGCTATATCCCCACCCCCAGCCCCTTGTTTTATTTTTTCTTTCTAAAATAAAATTATTTTAAAAAGAATACATTAAATTTCCCAGGCTGGCCTCACATACACAACCCTCCTGCCTCAGCCTCCCAAGTAGGTGGTCAGACAGCCAGCTGTCCAGGCTGGAGCTCTGGCTGCATTGGGGTTTGGGAGTCTGCTTGGTTCCTCATGGTGCTGATAGACTAATATTTACATGGTTACTCTGTGCCAGGCAAGGTTCTAAGTGTGCTGTGTATGACCCCAGAGCTCTGGGTGGCAGACACAACCTAACAGCTTTTACACACCCTGCTCTCTTAGGGAGGAAATAAGACAGGTCTGAGGTCACACAGCTAGCAAAGGTGAAGCCCAGATTTGAACCCGGCAGTCTTGCATCTGTTCTGACCAGCGTACTTATCAGCCCCCAATCTTTTTGGGACTAGGATTGGCTTTGTAGGTGAATCAAAGGAACCCGAAAGCCAGAGCCCTCGTAATCAAGTTCTTAGGAAGCTTCCAGCTCCTAGGAGAACCTAGTGCCCCACCGATCGGACAGGAGGAGGTGCTCAGGTGGCAAGTACAGAAGCTTCACTAGTCACCTCTTAGCTCTGCTGTGTGGCCCCAGAGCTGTGGGCACCCTGTCTCTAGCAGCCCAGGTGCATGGCCAGTTTTTTTTCTTTTTATTAACATTATGGCTGGCTCAGCCTGACCTGGGGGTGGGGCTAGAGACATGTGGTGCTGGGGATGGAACCTTGCGCTGGGGATGGAACCTTGGTCCCTGCGGTTGCCTAAGCTTGCCTAAGCAAGTGCTTTAGACTGCTGAGCCATCTCGCCGGCCCTGCATGGCCAGTTTTTAAGGGCTTCAGTGACCCGTGTCACCCAGACTGAGCACTTGGGTCCCTGGGACCCCCATGGTGTCACTGATGTGTTCCCAGCTGTAGGATAAGGAGCCTATGTCACAGTGAACTCTTGGCAATTTGTCTTCTGGGATGGGCAGCTGGGCAGAGTGGGAACAAGCAGGCCTGGCCACTTCTGTGCCAGCCTGGATCCCACAGGACTTCAGGAGCTTGGAGCAGAGGCTGGAGCAAAACGAGGCTCATTAGTGACCCTGGTGTCAAGAGGCTCTGGAGGGACCAGAGTGGGAGCCAAGAAAGGACAGTACAGAAAGATGGGGGTGGAGGGAGGTCTGCACCAGGACCCCAGCCCAGCTCAACTGAGCTCAGGGAAGCTCAGGAACTCCCACTTCCAGCAGAGTGCGTGAGTGCGTGCGCGCGCGTGCGCGCGCGCATGTGTGTGTATGTGTGTGTGTGACATATTCCAAACCACTGTGGTGGAGGACAGGCCTGCTGGTGACCAGGTAGCTTTGCTGCATCTCTGTCTTCTGAACACAAGCAGATGGGGCATTTTCTAATTTTCTTTGTCACACAGGCATTCTGCAACTACTCCTCGCCATTTCCCAGCAGCTATCACTCAAATTTGTAGACAGCTATTGTTTTATGGTTTTCTAATGTGAAATTTGCCAGGCTTTTCCTTCCTCCTCCCTGCTTTTATTACTAGGCTTAGAAAGGCCTGCTCCACTCCAAGGTCTAACTACTTGTTTATCTTTCCTTTCAAAACACTCACGGTTTGGGCCAGCAAGATGGTTCAGCAGTCTAAAGTGCATGCTTGGGAAAACTAAGGTAACCGCAGAACGGGGTTTCAATCCCCGGCACCACATGCTGTGCCAGCCCCACCTCCAGGGCAGGCTGAGCCAGCCATAACATAAAACAAACAAACAAAACAACACTCATATTTTTACTTTTTAAAGTGTAAAGGCAACATGTTTTCCTTGCTTCTTTCTAAATGTGGGGTTTGTTTAGCAGCTGGTGTGAGATAGAACTCAATTTTAACTTCTAAATTGTCAGCCAATCAAGCCGATGAAATGCATTGAGCCACCCGTCTTTCTGTCATTGATTGGAAATCCCACATCAAATTCTTCTATCTATTGAATCTCTTTCTTGGCTTTCTATTCTGTTCTATCGATCTGTTAGTTTATTCCCTGGTTGATGCCACAAAATGACTTTATTTCTTATTAGAAAAGCAATAAAGGCTTATTACAGAAAAAAATTAGAAAATACCCCCAAATAAACCCCAAACCCTGTGGCTGCATAGAGGGCTAACTAACGTGTCAGTGTGGTGTGTATCCCCACAGATTGCTTCATCTGTATAAAGGGGTAAGAATAGATATCCGTGAAGTAAGATGAGCCATGTGTCCCAAAGGCATGTAACCTTTCTTCACTCCATGAAAATATTTCCTTGCCAACAGTCATCTTTTTTCTGTGTGCTGGGGATGTGGTTGTAATCTGGCACCAAGCTGCACCCTGGTGCCCTTTGGAGCTTTTTCATTGTAAAATGCAAATGACACATACAGGACACCAGAGGCGTACCTGGCTAGCTCACCTGGCTAGCTCACCAGTTTACACCGCTGTGTAACTGCTGCCCACTTCCTGCCAGCTTCTTCTCCTCTCACCCATTCCCCAGTTCCCACCCACCTCCTCCCATAAAGGCAACTGAGGAGATAACTCGGTGACCTAAGTACCTGCCTGGCAAGCACAAGGCTCCAAACTCGGTCCCTGGCACCCCACTGCCCCCAAAACTTTTGTTTTACACTTTTACCATCTCAACTTTCAAGCCCCAGACAATATAGTTTAGTTTTGCCTAATTTTTGGTTGTCATTTAAGTGAAATTCAGTCTGTGGGACTGACTGACTGCTTTCACTCAACTTTGTATTTACAACACACAATAGTTCTCCATGTTCTTCTTAAACTAGTACACTCACTTGGTGTCTGTATCATGTTGTATTAGAGGGCTATGCTACAATTTATTTTTTTTTAATTTTTTGTCTTTTTTTTATTTTTTATTTTTTTATTTATTTTTTCTTGTTTCAGAACCTTTGTTTGTTTATTCACTCATTTTTATGGCCGGCTCAGCCCGCCCCGAGGGCAGGGCTGGCGCAGCATGTGGTGCCGGGGATAGAACCTCGGTCCCTGAAGCCGCCCAAGCTTCCCCAAGCAGGCGCGTTAGACCACTGAGCCATTCCACCAGGCCCCAATTTTTTGTCTTTTTGAGACAGGGTCTTGCTATACAGTTGAGGCTGGTCCTGAGCTCACTTTTGTAGCCCAGGCTGGTCTTGAACTTGCACCAATCCTCCTGCCTCAGCCTCCCGAGTGCTAGGATTACAGGCATGAGCCACCACGCCCGGCCTACAATTTATTTATAACTTATACTTTGTACTGACAATATTTGGAGAAGAGACTGGGAATCAAACCCACAGCCTTTGTTTGCACTGAGCCAGATCCCTAGCCCACTCCTCTTTTTTCTCGTTTTTTTTTTTTTTTTTTTTTTGTCTTCTCGAGACAGGATCTCGCTATGCAGTTCAGGCTGGTCTTGAGCTCACTTTTGTAGCCCAGGCTGGTCTTGAACTCACACTGATCTTCCTGCCTCAGCCTCCCAAGTGCTGGGATTACAGGCACGCGCCACCACGCTCAGCTTCTTTTGTCTTTTTGATACAGGGTCTTGCTAAGCAGTTCAGGCTGGCCTCAAACTCCCAATATCTTCCTACCTCAACCTCCCAAGTGCTAGGATTACCCAAATGTGCCACCATGCCCAGCCCTTGTTTTTTTCTTTTTCTTTTTCTTTTTCTGTACAGCATCTCACTGCTGACTCACAGTTATCTTTCCACTTGTACCTCCCAAGTCCTGGAACTACAGATGCGCACCACCATGCCCAGACTCCATTGCCTGTTCAGCGCACTCAAGAGTGAACCCTGGCCCCTGCACTTCCCTAAGCAAGCGCTTAATCCGCTGAGCTATACCACTGGCCCTCTGCCGGCCCTCCTTGTTTGTTTTTAATACTGGGAATTGAACCTAAGGCCTTCCCATTGATCTACATCCCCAACCCTATTTATTTTTAACTACGAGACAGGGCCTTGCTAAGTAACGCACTAGGTTGGGTAGCCCAGGCTTGAAATTGCAAACCTCTCGACTCAGCCTCCCAGAGTTCTGGGATTATAGGCATGTGGCACCATGATTGGCTAAAATAATATTATTAAGACACAATTCAGGGGCTGGGGAGATAGCTCAGGGACATAAGTCCCTGTCTGGCAAGTACAAGGTCCTGAGTTCGATCCCCAGTTTCACCAAAAAAAAAAAAGTTAATTCACATGTTATACAATTCATGTACTTATTTTATCTTTTTCTGTACTTATGACAGAGTCTACAGGGTTTCACTACATAGACCACACTTGTAGTGATTATCCTATTTTCAGCTTTCCAAATCCTGGGATTATAGGTGCATCTCCATACCCAGTCTCACTTGCTGCCTCAGAGTGCCCAGGGGTGGGGCTGACCCCAGCTACAGAGCTTTGCCTCGGCAGGCACTTTAATCCTCTGAGCTATCAGGCCAGCCCCAATTCACCCATTTAAAGTGTGCAAGTTGATAGCTTTTAGTATATTCACAGGCAATGATCACTATGGTCAGCTTTAGAAAACATCCCCCCAAAACCAACCCATACTCCTTAGTTCACTGTTGCTATGGCTTGGGTCTATAATGTCCCCCAGAAGGGTCATGTGTTGAGTGGGTCTTTTGGAAGGCAACTATACCCTGGGTCACAGGGCATAACCTGAGGACCAAACCTTGTCCCTGGCCTCTCCCCTAGATACCACGCTGCCAGGACCTGAAGGCTTTCCCTCTGCCACCCTCCTAGCCCACATGCTCTGTGTTGGCATGAGCCTGACAGCCACAGAGCCCACTGGCCACGGCTTGAGCCCAGAAGCCCCAGTACACCTTTGCTCCTTTGTAATTCTCAGGTGTGTAGTCACAGTGACAGAGCTGAGTAAAGCATGCTCCAACTCACATGTTAGCCGAGTTCTGGGCAATCATGTCTCCTTCTTTACAGACTTGCCTGTTCTGGACACTTCACGTAATGCAGTGGTTCTCAACCTGTAGGTCAAGACCCAGTGGAGGTCGAATGACCAAAACACAAGGGTCACCTAAAGCCATCAGAAAATACATATTTAAACCCATGCTATGCCATGGTGAATTATTTTTTTTTTTTTTTGAGACAGGGTCTCACTGTGCAGTTCAGGCTGGCTTTGAGCTCACTTTTGTAGCCCAGGCTGGTCTCGAACTCACAACGATCCTCCTGCCTCAGCCTCCCAAGTGCTGGGATTACAGGCGTGAGCCACCATGCCCGGCTGAAATGTTATTTATTGGAATTAGTAATTTGAAGTAGCCACCAAAATTATTTTTTGGTTTGCAGTCACAACATGAAGAATTGTATTGTGGGGTCACAGCATTATAAAGGTTGAGAACCACTGACATAATGGGAATAGTATAATCTGTGACCTTCTGTGATTGGCTTCTTTCACTTGGTAAGGTTGGCTTGTGATTCAATATTTCATTTTAGGGCTGGTGAGATAGTTGAGTGGTCTAAAGCTCTTGCCTAGGGGCTGGGGAGATAGCTTCGTGGCACAAGTGCCTGCCTGGCAAGTGCAAGGTTGTGAGTTTGAACACCAGTACCACCAAAAATAAACAAATAAAGCTCCTGCCTAGGCAAGCTTAGAAAACTACAGGGACCGAGGTTCAATCCCCGACACCACAGGCTTTGCCAGCCCCACCCCCAGGGCAGGCTGAGCCAGCCATAACATAGTTAAAATTTTTTTCATTTTGTTACTATTCTATCTTATGTATATACATTTGTCCATTCATCAGTTGATGCCTTTTTTTTCGTGGCACCAGGGATTGAACTCAGTACCCTGCGCTTGTCAGGTAAGTGCTTATTCCCCAGAGTTATCTCTCTGGCCCCATTGATGCCTCTTTTTGGCTATTAATAAGGCTGTGAATTTGTGCATGTGTATGTGCACATGAATGTGTTTGGCTGCACGTGTGTATACGTGTATATGGTCCTGGGGTTCACGCTTAGGTCCTCATGACTGATAGTTCTCTAAGCTATGTCCTCAGCTTTATTTTTGTCTTCCTTGGTGAAATGCTTATCCAGATCTTTGCCCATTTTTATGTTGTATTACTTGTCTTCTGGTAAACATTTGTGTACCACCTTTTGTGTAGACATATTCCTAGCCTCCAGAGCACTGGGATTGAAGAGGTGAGAGATCATTCTCAGCTAATGGCTGTCCTTTTAAAGAAATTGTTAAGTTTAAGGCTGGTTTGTTATGCAGCAATATCTAGTGGCAACACGTGTTTCTGATGCACAAAATTGACATTTTTGTCCCTCAGTGAATCTATGACATCTCAAAATATTTCTTTCTTTACTATTTTGGTTGAACCCTGGCCAGTGTGCATGGTAAGCACAGGCTCCACCACCAGCCCTTTTACTGTGTGTCTACCTGTTTCGTTCTTTTATTTTTCTATCTTTGGGGGAAGCCACAAGAATGTTTACTATAAGTCCCTTCCAATCCACCATCTGTGTTTATGTCACTTCTTCAAAATACATGAAGGCCTAGTTTTGGTACATGCTTTTAAAATTATGCAACTGGTATCACACTATGTATCACTGCTACAATTTGAATGTTTGTAACCCTCAAAACTCAGGTTGGGGCCAGCAGTGGACTAAAGTGCCTGCTTAGGCAGAGCACAAGGGCCAGGGTTTGATCCCCACCTGCTGTGCTGGCCTTGCCCAAAGGGCACACTGAGATGGCAACTGAGATTGGATGAGGTAGTGCACACCTGTAATTCCAGCTCTTGGGAGGCTGAAAACAGGAAAATCACTAGTCTGAACGGCATAGTGAGAACCCCGTAGACCCAGTCTTAAATACAGAGAGACAAAAAGTCACATTAAAGTTTAATTACAAATAGAATGGCACCAGGAGGTGGGCTTTCAGAGATGGACAGAGGGCGGGGGCAGTGGCCTGTAATCACCACTATTTGGGAGGTTGAGGCTGGAAGATCTGGAGTAGCTCAGTGAGACGCCCACCTCAAAACATCAAAATCAAAGGTCTTGGGAGGGGCTGGGGAGATAGCTCCGAGGCACAAATGCCTGCTGGGCAAGTGCAAGGTCGTGAGTTCGAACCCTGGTCCCACAAAAAAAAAAAAAAAAAAAAAAAAAAGGTCTTGGGATGCAGCTCAATGACACAGCATTTGCCTTGCCTTTGCATGACCCTAGATTCAAGCCCCAGTACTAAATAAGAACAGAAAAATGCCTGAGGGCTGCCCGCTCACACAAGTGTGTCTACCCCTTTTAAAAGGGACTTTTGGGAGCTAGTCCTCTCCTTTGACCACCTGATTGGGACTTCCCAACCTCTACAACTGTCCCTCCTGAAACTACCTGGTCTGGGCCATTTTCTCATACTAGCACAGACTGGACTAAGGTAGTCATCTTTGCTTTTTTACTTTTCTCACTCAACGTGTACATTTTTGAGCCCTGTCCATTCTTGCACCATTGCATGCCTGTCACGAAGCCTGGGCACCTCTGCTAGACAATTTTGGGGAAGTGTGGGAGAGGGGAGCACCGGGATTGCTATACCCGGGAGTGGGGCTTCTTCCACCCAAGTGCACAGACTCCCCGTTCCTCGTGGACACAGGACCATCTTCCGGCCTGCTGGCTCTCCAGTCCGTCCCTTATTTGCTGAAACTCGGTAACATGGAACTTCCTGAGCAGTATCTAAGTTTTTGTCTTCCTGAGTAGTACATAAGTTTTTCTTATTAGTAGTAAGAGGATTAGTTTACTAATGAGGGCATGCTTACTAGTCAGGAGTGAGTTATCTACAAAAAAACAAGCCCATTTCAAGACTGAGTTTCCGCAGGGCTTGGTGGAGCACGCCTGTCATCCCAGCACTGGAGGCGGACGCAGGAGGATCCTAGTGAACTCAAGGCCAGCCTGAACTCCACAGGGAGACCCTGTGTGGAAAAAACATATCCTTTCCACCCTCAGGTAATAATGTTGAACAACTGTATTTTCTTCCTCCCCTCCACCTTTTTTCCTTTTGAGACAGGCCCCGCTCTGTAGCTCAGGCTGACCTGAAACCTGCGCCAATCCTCCTGCCTCAGCCTCCTGAGTGCTGGGAGGATAAGTATGCTCCACCACTACCAGCCTCCCAAGCTTTTTGAAAACTCCGGGCCTCTGCCCAGCAAAGTCCCTCGCAGCTTCCCCTTTGCCCCACCCCCCGCCCGGCCCCGCCCCCTTTCGCCTTTCTGGTCGCCCCGGAAGCACCAGGCCCTGGGATGCGGGCTCTGGACCGCCTTCTCAAGAGTCGCGCCTTCCCACCCACCCTAACCGCCATCTCGGTCCTGCTGATCCGTCCGAGCGCGGGGCTCAGGCGACTCCGCCGCCCGCATAGCTCCGCTACCTGGCTTGGCAGCTCGCAAAGGGCTCTCGCTCCGCCCCACAGCCGGCCCTTGCTCCGCGCCTCCACCAACCACGCCCCGCAGCCTCCGCGCGCCCCAACCGCGCCACCACTCCCGCCGCCTCCCCTCCCCTGCTCACCGCTCCCCACCCCAGCTCCGGCGTCCGGTCCCGCCCTCTCGGTGCGTTCCGCTTCCGCTCCGGCCCGCCGCAGCTTCCCTCTCCCTCCGTTCCTCTTCTCTGCCGCAGCTTCCCTGCCATTTGGCTGCTCCCTTAGGTCGCACGCAAAACTCCAACCCACTCGGATTGTCCACTCTTTCTGGTTGGTTGGTTGGTTTGCTTATTAGTTTGGACTGAGTCTTGCAAAGTAACTCAGTCTGGTCTTGAATTCACCGTGTAACACATGCTGGGCTGGAATTCGCAGCAATGCTCCTGTCTCAGCCTCCCATTGATGGGACGCCAGGCATGCAGCACCACGCCTGGCTCACAATTTTCTTTCAGTTGGTCATCAAATGTGCCAGCGTCCTTCTTAACTTTCCTCCCATCAGATGTCAAAGGAGTCACCAGTTGCTTACTTTAGGTCCCTGCCCAGATGACCTCTTAGAAGAAGCCTTTTTTTGCTCAGGCAGTAAAATGCCAGTGCCCAACACTACCACGAACCCCTCGCCCTGTACCCTCCCTTCTGACCACGTGTTTTTCTGTCCTCTTCCCTGGCTTGAATGGGAGCTCAGAGAGAACTATTTGCCTCTTCGGTTCCATGCTGCAGCCAAGCTGGCAAAATAGTACTGTCATAGCTGGGCATTCCTGTAATCCCAACACTTGGGAGGCTGAGGCAAGAGGATTGCTCCAAGTTTGAGACCGGCCTGGGCTACAAAAGTGAGCTCAAGGCCAGCCTGAACTGCATAGTGAGACCCTTTTCTCAAAAAGGGGGGGGGAAGTACTGTCATATAAGACACAGGAAATAGTTTGAAATCAATAAATGATAATGGGCTCTTGAGATGCTGAGTTTTGAAGTTTTTTGTCCCCCACCCAACCAGGGATTGAATGCAGGCCCTTGCCCTTGCCAGGCAAGTGCTTATTCTACTGAGTTATCTCCTCAGCTCCCCGAAAGTTTTGGATTTTTTTTTCTGTCATTTTTTGTATTATGGCCAGCTCAGCCTGCCCTGGGGTGGGGCCAGTGCAGCATGTGGTGCTGGGGATGGGACAGTGGTCCTTGTGGTTGCCTAAGCAGGCACTTTACACCGCTGAGCTATCGCCCCAGCCTTTAGTTTTGGAGTTCTGGTAGAGAATTTCTTCAGGTTCTTCAGTGACAGGCACACACAAGACCAACCAAATCTGGAAACAAAGCAGTTAGGAATTCTAGGGGAAAAAGTTATTTCCAGAGAGGAAATGAAATTATGGAATACTCCATGAGTCAGCCCTGAGGTTTTTTCAGCTATAACAATGTAAGTGCTGACTAAAGGTCTAACCCCAGACAGTGGCCTAAGTGTCCTGGAGGGTGGGGAGGAGGGATTGGGAACTAAGCCTCACTGTGGAGTAGAAGTCAGACTGCAGTGTCCAGGACTGAAAGACCAGGAGCGCGTGGGTCATGCCTTCTTTTACACACAGAAAAGCTACAGGAAGACAAACGACGGAAGTTGGAAATGGCTGCTGTTGAGCAGTAATACTGAGGGATGGAGTGGATCAGGTGACCTAGTCCCAGACTGTTTCTGTGCTAGTGGAGTAATGCCATCGGCCTTCAAAAAGAACTACTTAGCTGGGTGTGGTGGTGAGGTACTGGAATCCCAGCACTGGGGCAGGAGGATTTCTGGGAATTCCAGTGCAACTTGGGCTACATAGGGAGCTCAAGGCCAGCCTGGACAAGAGGGTAGGTGGGGGAGGGAGAAGGGGAGAGGGAGGGA
>PVJA010051142.1:0-12955 GCA_004027025.1 Myocastor coypus | reverse complement strand
ACTATGCAGTTCAGGCTGGCCTTGAGCTCACTTTTGTAGCCCAGGCTGGTCTCGAACTCACACTGATCCTCCTGCCTCAGCCTCCCGAGTGCTGGGATTACAGGCGTGCGCCACCGCGCCCGGCTCTAGAGTGCCTTTTTTTCACTACCAAAAACAAAGCAAAACAGAGCCGGGTGTGGTGGTATGCGCCTGTAATCCCAGCACTTGGGAGGCTGAGGCTGGAGGATCCGTGTGAACTTGAGACCAGCCTGGGCTAAAAAAGTGAGCTCAAGGCCAGCCTGGACTGCATAGCTAGACCCTGTCTCAAAAAGACAAAACAAAGCAAAGCAAAACAAAACAGAGAATATGGCCACATCTAAGTAATCCTCATTTTCACCACTGCGGGCTTGAAACTGGGAAATATCGAACTATTTATGGTTGGTAGTGGCAGGCAAAGGGCACCGCTCTGGCTGGTCTGATAAAGGAGCAGGGGCCCTCACTCTAAACAATGCAGACTTTTCTCACCTGCCAGGAGCAGTCTTTCAAGCTTCTGATAAACTGGTTTGAGAATGGTCAACAGGGTGTGTCAGAGAAGGCAAGGACAGGTTAAATTAGCCATTCTTCCTGACCTCCAGAAGCCTCAATCCTTTCAGGATCAAAATCAGAGATTTCCTGCCTGAGGGCTTCAGGAAAAATGCCCAAATGCGTTAGTCAGACAAAAGCCCAACACGCAGGTGGGCGGCAGAGACCTCATGGTCGCCCTACTTAAGGCCTCAGTGCTCACTATGAAAAGATAAGACAGTGGCGAATGTGGTGGAAACGCCTATAATCCCAGCAGTGAGGCAGTGGGCTCACTTAGAATTCGAGGCCACCCTGGACTACATAATGAGTTCAAGGCCAGCCTGGGCTACATGAGTTCAAGGCGAGCCTGAATTACAGCTAGACCTTCAACAAAACAAACCGAAAGAGAAAAAGAAGCTGCTAACAGTTTAAGGAGGTTTTGGGGTCCATTCCTAGCAGCACACAAACGGAGAAGCACTCAGAACCCTGTTAACGCAGGTGGGGAACCAGCTGACTTATATATGAGGTTAAACGCCAACGTCCAGGACCTAAGGTGCAGATCTGCACGTGTACACACACACGTGGTGATGTTGGTGGTGTCGCCCAGTCTAGATATAGATTATAGTGATATGAAGCCACCGAGAGGAAGAAAACCCAAAGGACGGATTCGCTCCTCTCCCTCCTTCCCTGCCCCCTCCGCCCCTGGAGCGGGACAGTTTTCTTTCAGTTCCGCCCTGGCCTCCCGCTGCTCGCCTTTTCTCATACTAAACAGGTCTTCCCGGCCCCCAGGCGTCCACCTCCACCCCGCCTTGGGCTGGACGCTCTTTGCAACTGCCGGCTTCCCAAGCCCCGGATCGATTCCACCTCCGGCGGAGGCTGCCGCCTTTCCTTCACTTGTAAGTGTGGTCGTCGGTATTTGCCCACGAACAATATCTCGTCCGCCCCTGGTCCTCTCCCCACCAGCGTGGAGCATCCCCGCCTTGAAGGAAAGGTCCTCGTCTTCCCACCATTCCGGGCCCTCGGGGCCGGGAACCAGCTATTGGCCCGCCGGGCCACCCAGTACTCACCAAGGTCCGCAGCCCCCGGCGCCCGCACTTCCGCCGGTGCCACCCCCGCAGAGCGCCGGGCGGGCCGCGCGCTCTGGAGCCTGGGTTCCGCCCGCGCTACTGCTGCCGCCCCACGTGGCCGCCGGCCCGCTGGCTACCGCTGTGGTCACCTCCCCACCAGCGGCTCAGGCCAACCAGCTCGTTATCTGGGGACGTCTGGGTTACCGGTTTTACAGAGGATGAAACATACGAGGGAACGGCGTCCTCAGATAGCTTCAGAGGCAAAGTTCGGCCTTTGCCTTCCCACCCGACCGCACAAGCTCCTAACCCCCTGACCTCCCCCACGTGGAAACGAGCTCAAGCTCCGGCAACCACGTGCCAGGAGAAAGGCTTACAACTAAAACAGTGCTGCGAAAAATAAATAAATAAATAAATAAATAAAATAAAAGCCGGGCGTGGTGGCTCACGCCTGTAATCCCAGCACTCGGGAGGCTGAGGCAGGAGGATTGGTGCGAGTTCGAGACCAGCCTGGGCTACAAAAGTGAGCTCAGGACCAGCCTCAACTGCATAGCGAGACCCTGTCTCAAAAGGACAAAAAATAAATAAATAAATAAATAAACTAAAACAGTGCTGCTAGGGTGGACAGGAGGCCACCAGTTTGTCTTCCAGCCCTCTCTGCAGCCCCCTTTTACAAAGTGGAAAACAGGCCAGAATGGGATGCAGAAATCCTGCTACCCTTAAGGGCCAGATCACGTTCACTTTTTGGAAGTAGGGTCCACCTGAGCAAAAACCCTGAGGACCCCTGCCTTCCTCTAAGATCCAGGGAAATAGCCAATATCTGGCACACAGGTATTGTACTCTACAAATATCAATGGAAAGTTATAGCAGATCAATAAAGGTTTTTTGAAGCCGGGCGTGGTGGCTCACGTCTGTAATCCCAGCACTTGGGAGACTGAGACAGGAGGATCAGTGCTAGTTCAAGACCAGCCTGGGCTACAAAAGTGAGCTCAAGGCCAGCCTGAATTGCACAGCGAGACCCTGTCACAAAAAGACAAGAAAGAAAGAAAGAGGGTTTTTTTTTACATAACCCTGCCCTGTGTATTTGTGAATAAGATAGACTCAAATTTTGTCCTCAAACCTCTGCTCAATAGGAGACGGGTTACAGCAGAGGGTATAAATGAAAGTACATATAAGCTCTTTCAAGGTTTGGCCAGGGGGATAGATCAGTGGCATAATCACCTGCCTGGCAAGCATAAGGTTCTGAGTTTGATCCCTGGTACCAAAAAACAAATCTTTCAAAAAAAAATTTTTTTTTTGTCTTTTTGAGATAGGGTCTCACTATGCAGTTCAGGCTGGCCTTGAGCTCACTTTTGTAGCCCAGGCTGGTCTCTAACTCGCAGTGATCCTCCTGCCTCAGCCTCCCAAGTGCTGGGATTACAGACGTGCGCCACCACGCCCGGTGCTAAATCTTTCAAAATTTAGTAAATTGATGTAAACTAGGAATGGTGGCACGTGCCAGTGATCCCATCTTTAGGGAGGCTAAGGCATGAAGATCACCACAAATTTGAGGCCACCCAGGGCTATGAAATGAGTTCAAGACCAGCCAGAACTATATAGTAAGACCCTGTCTCAAAAACTAAAAATAAATACATAAGTATACATTTTTTAAACCTTATTTATTTATTTATAGCTGGTTCAGCCGGGTGTGGTGGCGCACGCCTGTAATCCCAGCCCTTGGGAGGCTGAGGCAGGAAGATTGGTGAGTTCGTCGAGACCAGCCTGGGCTACAAAAGTGAGCTCAAGGCCAGTGTGAACTGCATAGCGAGACCCTGTCTCAAAAAGACAAAATATATATATATATATATATATATATATATATGTATATATTTATAGCTGGCTCAACCTGCCCTGGGGATGGTGCTGGCGCAGCTTGTGGTGCCAGGGATTGAACCACGGTCTCTATGGCCTAAGCAGGCACTTTAGACCACTGAGCTATAAGTGGTCACCAGCCCCATAAGTATAAACTGATATAAAAGAAACAAACCCAGAGCAGTGGTACACATCTATAGTCCCAGGGAGTGGGGGAGGTTAGGCAGGAGGATTGCAAGTTTGACCCTGTCTCAAAATAAAAAAGGGCTGCAGATATACCTCAGTGGTAGAGCTGCTTTCCTAAAGCATGGGAAAGATTTTTAATTCAATCCTCAGGATGGATGGAGGATTTTTTTTTTTTTTTACTGTATTTTTTGTGGGACCGATGTTCAACCTCACAACCTCGCATTTGCCAGGCAGGAACTTGTGCCATGGAGCTATCTCCCCAGCCCCAAGGGTGGAGGATTTTGAATAAAATAAGAGCAATGGGATAGAGGGCCACAGAGTTAGGCAAGTTTAAAATTGGGTGGTGAGGGGCCCGGCGGGATGGCTCAGTGGTCTAAAGCGCCTGCTTGGTAAAGTTTGGGCAGCTTCAGGGACCACGGTTCGATCCCCGGCACCACATGCTGCGCCAGCCCTGCCCTCGGGGTGGGCTGAGCCGGCCATGAAAATGAGTGAATAAACAAACAAAGGTTCTGAAACAAGAAAATAAATAAAAAAATTTTAAAAAATAAAAATAAAAATAAAATTGGGTGGTGAGGGCCAGCGAGATGGCTCAGTGGTCTAAAGCGCCTGCGGAGGAAATTTAAGGCCAGTGCTGCAACCGTACCTCATTCCCTGGTACCACATGCTGCGTACCCCCACCCCAGGGCAGGCTGAGCCAGCCATAATACAAATAAATGAGGTTTAAGGGAAATTAAAAAAAAAAATCTTGCCGGGTGCGGTGGCTCACACCTGTAATCCCAGCACTCGGGAGGCTGAGGCAGGAGGATTGGTGTGAGTTTGAGACCTGCCTGGGCTGCAAAAGTGAGCTCAAGGCCAGCCTCAACTGCATAGTGAGACCCTGTCTCAAAAAGACAAATAAATAAATAAATAAATAAATAAATAAATAAATAAATAAATAAATAAATAAAATAAAATTGGGTGGTGAGAAGAGGTAGCATGGAAGAAGCTATGCTGATAAGGTAACTAGTTCCAGTGGTCTCCTACGTCCTTTAGGAGATAGGTCCAACAGGGAACTTGTGACAGATGGAGGTCATGGAGGGTAATTTGCAAAGCCTTCAGCAGGGTGGGGCTACTTTAGATAGGCTGGTCAGGGAGGCCTCTGCTCTGGGAGGACAATTGATCTGGAACCTGAATAACACTGAGAAACTCCCGGAGATCTACAAGTGGCATTCACTCAGCTTTGGGCTGTTTACACCTGGGGGAGGACATGGGGTACAGACACTGGCCCTAACCTCAGGGGGCTAGCATTGAGTGGGTGTGTGGAGTACAGTTAACGACACTTGGGCACTGTGATGCGGTCAGTGCCTAGAAGAAGAGAGCACCCTCAAGAAGGTTTAAGGGTGGGGCAGGGTGTTGATGCCACTTCAAACAGAAACAGAATTTCTTCGTGGAGGCAGGGAGAATGGCTGCCTATCATCTTTTAGTGGCCAGTTCAGGCCCAGGTAGAAAATACCCTTCCTCTGCCTGAAATCCTCCCAGGGCACCTATCTCAGGAAAATAAAAAGATTTGAAATGTCCAGAGTGTTCAAAAGAGCTGGGTGTGGTGGTACATGCCTGTAATCCAATTCTGCAGACTGAAGCAGGAAGATTACTGAGAGTTAGAGGCCAGCCTAGGCCACGTTTGTAGCAAGACTCTGTCTCCAAACATACAAACAAACAAAAACTGCAAAAGCCCTTTAGGTGTACCCCCTGTATCTCTCTCTCTCTCTCTCTCTCTCTCTCTCTCTCTCTCTCTCTCTCTCTCTCGATGGAATTTAGGAATCCAGTGCTTTTGCACTCATCAACATCCCTACTAACCCTTTCAGGGTCTAAGTAGCTGTGTCCGATCTTGTGGTCCTACTACCTCAGCTTCCCTGAGCCCTGGGGTTATAGGAAGGCACCACCTTGCTAGTTTTCCTTTGGTTCCACTGCACTCAATCCCCCAAACATGGCCTACGCTGAGCTTTTCCTTCTTGAATGTCCAGAGCCCCCTGGCCGGCTCCCTCAGGCTTCAGCTTTGCCCTGTCCTTAGCAGGTATCAAAAAAAAAAAAAAAAATCTGGGTATGATGGGGCATGCCTGAAATCCAAGTACTTGGGAGGCTGAGGTAGAACGATTGCTTACCCTGAGCTCAAGACCAGCCTGTGCTACATAGGAAAATTGAAACTGGAATAACACTGTCCCCCTTCCTAAGTTTATTTTGTTATATGGCTGAGTGACTATGGCAGGAACTTCCATCTTAGAGTTACCTTGGGTATTGTCTCCCTGCCACACACACTCCCATAAACCTGTGAATGCAATCTTACTGCACGCATTCTGGATAAATTTTATTTCTAATAATTATTTTTGGGGGATGATGTGTGTGTCATTATTGAGGATTTATTTATTTAAGAATTTTTTATTTTTTTCTTTTATTTTTTTCTTGTTTCAGAACTTTTATTTATTTATTATTTATTTTTATGGCCGGCTCAGCCTGCCCTGAGGGCAGGGCTGGCACAGCATGTGGTGCCGGGGATCGGGGATCGAACTGCGGTCCCTGAAGCCGCCTAAGCTTTCCGAAGCAGGTGCTTTAGACCACTGAGCCATCCTGCTGGGCCCCAATTATTGAGGATTTAATACAGGTCTCCAACACCTTTTTATTTTTTTATTTTGAGACATGGTCTCCATAAATCGCTAAATTGCCCAGACTGGATTCTAATCTTCCTACCCCAGCCTCTCAGAGTACAACGTGCACCGTGGCCAGTTGAAACACATTTAATGAAGTAGTCCAAGTTATTAAACGCTCAGTAAGAAAGGGGGTGCGTATAGGTATCCCGTGCCTCAGCTTCACTAGCCCTAAAATGGGCGAAGCCTGGGTGCTGTGAATTTAGAGCTATCAGGTTTCCGCAGTGCCCTGAGCTCGGGGATTGAGCTGGGCGGCCCGCAGGGCCCCTGCAGGGCCGCCCTGTCCTCTCCTTCAGGCCCCGCCCTCTTGGGCGGAGCTCCGCCTGGTCAGCACGTGTAAAAGTTCGCCGCGGGTCGCCGCAGCCACTCACCTGAGCGCCTTGCTCTGAGCGCGCACTGCCTGCGCGTCCTCCGCTCGTGCGTCCTCCGCCCGCCGAGCCGCCTGCCCTTCCCGCCCGGCCCTGGACTCATGTCCCGCCGCAAGGCCGGCAGCGCTCCCCGCCGAGTAGATCCCGAGCCCGCAGCCAACCCAGACAACGAGGAGATGGAGATGTCGGACCTCGTCATCGATGTGAAGCTGGAGCCGGACGTGCGGGCCCTGCAGGCCCCGAAGGAGGTGTCCGCGCTGGGACGCTTCGGGGGCGAACCCCGCCACACGCTTGGCCCCCTGCCCGCCGGGGCCGCCCTCCACGCCCTGGGCTCGCGGAGTCCGTGGGCCCTGTGCATGCCGCTGACCACCAGCCTTGCCGGTGAGCTCCCGCGTCCCTGCCTAGCTTCTGTCCCGGGCCCTGGGGCCAACCTTTCCTCCCCGGGACCTTCAGGTGGGATCCCCTTCCTTGGGTAGGGACCCCAAAGCCTGCTGTAGGTCCCTCGTCCGGTCCTGGCCCCAGCCTCCCTACTTCTGACTTTAGGGTTTCCTCTCTCTCTTTCTCAAAACCCCCAGCCCCCATCCTGGCCCCACCCCACGCTCACCGCCGCTTCCTCCCTGCAGACCGCCAGCCCTGGACCGACAAACGCCCAGATCTGTTGACGTGCGGCCGCTGCCTGCAGACTTTCCCGCTGGAGGCCATCACTACCTTTATGGACCACAAGAAGCAGGGCTGTCAGCCCTCCAGAGGCCCCAGCCCCTCCAAGAGCTCAGGTAATGAGGCCACCGGCAGCCTCCTTCTCAAGTTCAAGGGCTGGGCTTCCTGCGGGAGAGGGGGCTGAGCTGGACAGGCAGGGCATGGAGCACTACTTCCCCTTTCTCCCCTTCGGGTGGAGCCGAGGCGTGACCCTGGCTTGCCAGTCGCGGGACCGGACTAGAGGTGGGGAGGAGACGGGGCGGAGGCTGGGCAGGGCAGGAGGTGGCCCGCAGGGTGTGGCCAGCCCCAGAAAACTGGCCTGGGGATTTGCCACGCGCACCCCCCAATCTGGTTTCACTTCTCCTTCCCCTCGGACAGAAATAACTGGCCAGGTGGCTGGACTAGGGGGGCAGTAGGGGGACCTGGGAGGATGGCAGAGTGGGGGGAAGGGACTCGAGGCCAGCTGGAAGTTGGGGTTACCACTTCTTTCCACCTCTTCTTCATACTGACTGGGGTGCTGGTCCAGTTCTGAGCCAAGGACAGGGCTTTACCTCCCTGCCTTGGTGGAATCTCCCAGCCCTGGGTGCTGGGAAGCCCCTGGTTTGAAACCATCCGCGGTGCTGGACACCTGGGATCCTTCTCTTGGGAGGGAATTTAAATGTTTAGTGTGGCTCTCCGTGTGCAGGGCGATTTTCCTAGACCTAGGCTGTGAGACTTCTCCAAAACTGTGAATTTCCAGCCCCTAGCTCATGCCCTCAGGGAATTGGAAAGTGGGATTATATCCTGGGTTGATCCTGGGAGGGTCCGCCTGTGGGGAAAGGGAGGGACTGTAACTGAATCCAGTTTAGTTGGAAGCCCAGAGCCTGGATGAGGGTGGGGCTTGATAGAATCACTGCAGGGATCAGTCCAGCTCTTGTGCTGCAATTGGGAGCCCCTTGGCCGGTAAGCACAGTTCAGTCTTGTTGAGGGCCTATGTGGACCAAAGCGCTCAGCTGTTTCTTATTTGAGGTCACAACTATCCTGGAAAGAGGGGACCCCCAAGACTGTAGCAGCTGAGGTAACTGAAGTTCAGAGAGGTTACTTTTACCTAGCCTCATACTTAGGGAGCAGAGGGGTCAGAGTTTGTTGCAGGCTTGGTTGGCCTTCCTTAGCCTCTGCCTGTGCTCTTGACTTTGGTCTCTGCCAGTGTTGCTGCCCAAAGACCAGAGACTGGCTGGTGAGGAATCTAAAAGTAAAGGGATCTGGGGGCTATTTGGGCTGGAGGCTTAGGTAATGGTCCTGCCCCTGCCCCTGCCCCTGCTCCAGCCCCACTGAGATCTTAGCCACTTTTTGCAAAGCAGGGAAATGGAAAGGACTGTGGAATCCCTGAGCATGAGGCTTGGCACAGAGAAAAACACCCGGTAGTTAAGAGGTGGTTTTGCTCTGTTAAGCCAAGTTTGTTTTGTTGGGTTTTGTTTGTTTGTTTTTGAGACAAGGGCTTGCTGTATAGTGTAGGCTGCTCTTGAACTCAGTGTGTAGCCCAGGCTGGCCTGGAACTTGCAGGGATTTTCTCCTGCGTCAGCTGCCTGAGGAGATTACAGATGTGTGCACCACACCTGATATTTTTAAAAGCCTCCTCACCCTGCACTCTCATGGTCCCCAGGATTTTTGGACTGAAGCCCCAGTTGCAGGCTCACGCTGTGTGGCCCAGAGAAATAACCTGCCTATGTTTTGGAGGTCTTGTTTCCTTGCCCAGAGGAGCAGAGGCCTGGTACAGTATCTAGCACCTAGGAAGTCCTCTTTGAATTTAGTCACTTTTTCAGGGTTCCTAGAACCCAAGGGCTCTATGCTAGGCAAATGCTGTACCCCAGCCTCTGGTTACCTCTTTTGCAAGGACTTCTTGACCCCTCTCCTTTGTCCCTCTTTTTGAGACAGGGTCTTGCCGTATATAGCTCTGGCTGGCTTCCACCTCACTATGCTCTGACTGGCCTTGAATTTGCAGTAGTACTTTTTTGCCTCAACCTTTTAAACTCTAGGATTACAAGCACACCACCACATCTGGCTTATCTCTCACTCTTTAACAGTTGTTCTTGTTGATCTCAAATACAGAATCCTTGTACTCAGCCGGTTTTTCTTACTTCAGGAAGCTTCCTGAGGGCATGGTGTTCTGTTTATTGCTTAGTCTTCCACATCAGGAACAGAGCCTATCCTTGAAAAGGGCCCCTGGTACCTGGAGACCCCAGCACTAACCTCTGTACCTCTCTTGGCTCTAGAACCCAAGCAGTTGCCGCTGCTGAGCTGCCTTCACTGCGGCAGACAGTTCACAGGTGCCTGGAAGCTGCTACGCCACGCCCAGTGGGACCACGGGCTGTCCATCTACCAGACGGAGACAGAGATGGAGTCAGAGGCCCCAGAGGCCCCACTGTTGGGCCTGGCCGAGGTGGCTGCAGCTGTGTCTGCTGTAGCAGCTGTGGAGCCTCCAGCCGAGGCCAAGGGTGCCAGACTCAGTGGCTTCAGCCGGCGGAGCCCCATCTGCCTGGTATGCAAGAAGACCCTCAGCTCCTTCAGCAACCTCAAGGTACACATGCGCTCACACACCGGTGAGCGGCCCTATGCCTGTGACCAGTGTCCCTATGCCTGTGCCCAGAGCAGCAAGCTGAACCGCCACAAGAAGACCCACCGGCAGCTGCCACCCCAGAGCCCCTGCATGGCTGATGCCAGTGAGGAGGAGCAGGTGTCCACAGCACCTCCAGAGCCAGCTGCCCACGCTGCTGCCCCAGCCAGCACCCTCCCATGCAGCAGTGGTGAAGGTGCTGGAGCTGCAGCCACAGCCGGTATTCAGGAACCTGGGGCTCCTGGCAGTGGGGCTCAGGCAGGTCCAACTGGAGAAGGCTGGGGAGTGGCCGACAAAGAACCGAGAACTGACCCTCCAGAAAACCAGAAAACTTCACCAAAGAAGATCCCCAAGGCAGCTGGCAAGAGCCGCGGGCCAGGGGGCAGCTGCGAGTTTTGTGGGAAGCACTTCACCAACAGCAGCAACCTCACTGTGCACCGGCGCTCACACACTGGGGAGCGGCCCTACACCTGCGACCATTGTCCCTATGCCTGTGCCCAGAGCAGCAAACTCAACCGCCACCGCCGCATGCATGGTCTGGAGCCTGGCAGCACCCGCTACAAGTGTCCCTACTGCTGTGTGCCCTTCGGCCTGCGAGCCACCCTGGACAAACACCTGAGGCAGAAGCACCCTGAGCGGGGCGAGGTAGCCTGAACACAAAGGGCTGCTGTCCTTGACACTGGTCAGCAGCTGTGCTGACCTCCTTGTCCTTGTCTTTGTTCAAATAAATGTCTTCCCTATTTACCAATGTGCCTGGACGCTATAGCTTTCTTGGGGTGTCAAGGTGGGGCAGGAGGCTTCACCTTGGGTGGACGCTGGACAGACCGGTTTAGAGTGGCGGGTGAAGGGAAAGGCCAGTCCCAATGCCCGGGGCACAGCGAGGCTGGCACAGAAAGCTGAGTTCCCGGTTCTCGGTGTGGGCGAGGCCAGGGCAAGGGCCAGACGAGGGCGGGGGAGAGGCCTGGACCTGTCGCTGGAGGCCCCCAGGCACAGTCCTGGCCCATCCTGTCCACATGTGTGGGCAGGTCTCGGCCCTTTCCCACTGGATCAGTCTCTTGCTGGTGAAGCAGGCCCCACAGACTCACAGGATGTGTGACCCGCAGCAGTACTGCAGTGACACTGACACGTGGCCTGGAAACCTAAGTCCCCTCACAGCTAGTGGATAGATGTTTGAAAGCCACACAAATGACAGCAGCCAGGTAAAGAACATTAAATAACATCTGTTTTATTTTGGTAGAGAAACCAGCATTGAAGCTTGAGCCTTGGACCCTGTCCTAGCCCCGCTCCTAATGTCGGTAATGGGGGCTTCTGGACCGGGACCTTGAGCGCCTGCAGAGAGAAGGGATAGCCATGAGTGTGGACCTACACATGCAGGCCACTGGGACTTATAAAGGCAGGGCCTTCCACTCAAGAGCAGGGCCGGCAAGGGGAAAAGGAGGATCCCTAGAGGAGGCAGACTGGCTGCTCACCTTCTGGAGGAGCTGTATTCTCGACCTGGAAAGGAAGGAGGGCAGCTGAGCGAAAGGTACTGCCCAGGGCCAGGGCTGCTCCTGACCTGGGCAGGTTCCCTGAGGTGACGCCAACACTTTCAGTGTCTGCTGATACGCCCTCTCCCCATCACTAGCCCAAGACTCTGCTGGGGACAAGCAATTCTTGTTCCTGCAACTTGACAAAAGCCATCAGTGCTCTTGCACAGGTAGCAGGCAGGTGGTTTTGTGTATATGTACGAACACCTGAAAAGCCTTAATTTATGCAAGGCTATGGCTAGATATATACTATGCTTTCAGTGACACAAGGCTGGGACCCGTTCTTGCCCAGATCTGTTTCAAAATCCTAGACTTGGAAGCTTCTCCAGTCATGGGGCATGGGGACACTCACTGTAACGAGGTGAGGGTGAGCGGCTCTGGCGGTTGTACTGGCGTTCCCACTCTTCTCGCTCCTTCTCCCTGCGTTCCCGCTCCCTGCAGGGGGAAAGGGGAGGCAACCAGGAGAGGGGTGAGCACCTGCGGGAAGAGGACACGGGAAGCAGAGCAGTAGACGAGAGGACAGGGATGGAGAGACAAGAGTCCACTGGGCCCTGGCAGCAAAACCTGAAGAACAAATCCAACAGAGAACTGGGCAGTTCTTGCACTTCCCGCCACAGCCTAGGGACTTGTACACACTGGGGGCCAGGATGGCAACCCCGTGGTAGCTTGTTCACTGGTTGCCTTCCTCGTGCCTGGCTTTAACTGTGCAGAGTCCTTTCAGCAAGCATGAGATGGGTTCCCACTGCCACAAGCAGATATGCAAACTGAGGACATGATGACAGATGGCAGAGCCAAGGTCAGACAGAAAGCGTGATACAAGCAAGTCTCCAGCCACTCTTCCTCTGCCTCCCGATGGCAGCCCAAGCATCTCCAGAAGCCCCATAACACTTTAGGTGTGATAAACAATGACAAAAGCGAGGAGAGCGCCACCTGGGTACCAGGCCTTCTTCCTACACACCAGGCGCCCGCTGAGCCTGACAGCAGGCCTGCAGAGGCGGTGCCAGCACAATCACCTCTGTTGCAGAGAAAGGAGTCCCCACTCAAGACAGGGTAATATGCTTGTCTACAGGCACACAGCATGAACGGGAATGAGAACCGATTCAGACACCATGCTTTCCTGCTGGACCCCGCCTGCCTATAGTGTTCTGAGCCCAGTGAGGCGGCACTAGGGACTGTCCCACTCCCCAAGGGCCACATGATCAGTAGGAACTGAACCCAAAGTCTGTGATCCAAGCTTGGAGTCCTGGATTACGACTCAATAAGCCATGGAAGAAAGGAAGAAAGGGCCAGCCAAATAGCTCAACGGATGGTGCTGTGGTGGCATAGGCCTGTAATCTCAGCACTTGAGAGGCAGGAGGATCAGTGAAGTTAAAGACCAGCCTGGGCTACAAAAAGTGAGCTCAAGGTTAGCCTGAACTGCATAGTGAAACCTTGTATCAAAAAGACAAAA
>PVJA010051141.1:0-12970 GCA_004027025.1 Myocastor coypus | reverse complement strand
TTTCACTGGCTGCAACTGTGTCTTCAAGGTTGGAAACTCTATCTTCATTTTCGTTCATTCGGCTCTGCCAACTTGTGATCGAGGTTTTATTTTCTTGTATATCTCTTTGAAACTGTTTCATGCGATCTATGTCTTTCCTATATTGCTCCGTCAGGGAGTCCATCATTTTTCTATTCTCCTCTAGTTTTTTATCGATGTCATCTTTAATAGTGTTGAAGTCTGTCATTATGGTTATCCTTTCTCTCTCTAATACCGAGATTATTTCTGTTCTGTTCTCCTTTGTACTTTTGTGTAGTTGTTCCCCTACTTGGGATGCTATTGATTTAGGCATGTCTTTGTCAACTTTAGATATTATTTCTGCTCTGATGTCCTCTACGTTTCTCCAGCCGTTTTTCCACTTCATGTATTTCTTCTTTTACTTCAGATGTTATCTCTGATCTCAGTTGCTCTATAAGTTTCTGTACTTGTGTGTCTGCCTCAGATGCTACCAGTTCAGAGGTTTCATCTGTATAATTCTCATTTTCTTCCATGATAGTGTCTTCTGTATTTGGTTTGGGTGGGCACGGGTACTGAGATTGCCTCCTACTCCTTATTGTTATCATTTTGTATGGAAGCGACCTCTGCACTTTGGTGGCGTTATGTTGTGTCTATGGGCGTTTGGTCTGGAGATTCCAAGGTGGTTCTTCTACAGAGGTTCCTGACTCTTGTGTTGGGGCTCTGGCTGCTAGCTTTTGTGAATCCTGGCGGATGTGGTCTGTAGGTGGAGGTGGAGCTTTGGGATTGAATAGTCCTGGTAGGCTCATGGACCAGATCGGTTACCAAACGGGCTATTTGATGGGCTCAGTGCTGGAGCTTGGGCTGGAGGGGTTCAAAAAAAAGCGGGGGGCGGGGGACGGGAAGGCGGGCCAAGGATTCTGACCCAGCGGGCACGTGGGCTTGGCTACCAGCGGTGCGGTTTGGGTCAGGCTGGAGCAGGAAGTTAGTCGCGGGAACGCAGAGGCAGGGCAGAGGGGCGCAGGGAGCTTACCCGCGGCAGGCGCGCAGGCTCAGCTCCCAGCGGTGTGATTTGGGTCTGGGCTGGAACAGGAAGTTAGTCGCGGGCTGTTACAGATTTTCAAAACAAGGATTGTTGATTAACAATGGTTGATATATTGTTTATTTTCATCATAAAATCTGTTGCTCAGATTAACAGATATAGTTATGTAAGATTGGATGTAGGACTGCATATTACCATGTGCTTTAAAGAAATCTTAATTTTTTGTTCTCTTCTCTTTTTCCTTTTTTTAGCATTTTCTCAAAAATATGTTTTAAAGAAAATATCTTAAGAATATATGTAATAATGGGACCTCAGAGGAAAGGGATAAATGAACTATAGTGCATCTAAGGAGAGTCACCCAGAGAAAAACACTCCCTCTGGCTTTCACAGAAAGCAAACTGGCCAAGCAATGGCCGTGACTCGTCCTGAAGGTTGACACTAGCAACAGTTCTACAAAGTACTGTATATGGTCCTAAACTTAATCCTGAGGGAACTTGACCTTGGAAGATACAAAAAATGAATATTTTGTTATACAGGTCTTGCTTTGACTTGCCCTTGATCACCCAGCAAAAAATGCTTAATTACAATGCATGAAACGCAGAGCTAGATTGGTGGCCCACTGCAATTGCAGAACATTTGACAGTGTATGCATCTTAGTCCAAAGAGAAGAAGTTTTTTTTCTTTCCTTAGCAACATCAATAGGAAGGTGGGTCATGCCCACATACTGTGCTCTGTAGAACTACTGTAAGGACAATATACAATGTGTCAACTGTTAAAAAAAGCAAGGGGAAAAGGAAAAAAAGTAATGTTTAGGAGTTTATGTAATATTAGAAATGTTACACATTTGGAAGACCAAGATGACAGATATTCAAGCATGTTTTTTTGTATTACACATTGCTGTCCTCAATGTAGTTGCTGAGATCACAAAGATGAAATGAAAATTCTATACATTAACTGCTATTTTCAAAAAATTGATGGAAATTTTTAGTACAAGCACCTAAGCCATCCTATATATATATGCTTGCATGTTTTTCTCCTGCCTTTTTTCTTATCTTTTCTCATTTGTCTCATTTTTTTTTAATGTGTAAAGTCTATTTCTTCATTTTACCATGTCTATTATACCTTTTAGGTTTCATTTCTTCTTTCAGCTTCTTACACTATGGAGGCAGTATGATATTTACATACCTGGGTCTGATTTATTTCACTTATAAGTACAGCCTCTAATTGCATACACTTCCCTATAAAGACAGTGAAGTTCTTTGTAGCTGAGTGGTATTCCACTGTATAAAAATACCACATCTTTTTCATCCATTCCTCAAGGGATGGACATTTTTATTTCTTCTAAGAAATGGTTAGTATAGATTGTGCTGCTTAATAAACAGAGGTGTATATATCATTATGATATGATGTTTTCAGTTCTTTTGAGAAAATATCCAGAAGGGGAATAGCTGGATTGAATGGGATTTCCAGGCCTAGTTTTTAGAGGAGTCTCTGCCCTAATTTCAATAGTGGATGTACCAGCCTACATTCCCACAAGTAATGGAGAAGGGTTCCTTTTTCTTTTTTTTTAATTTTTTTAAAGAATGTTTTTATTTTATTTTATTTTATTCTTGTTTCAGAACTTTTGTTTGTTTGCTTGTTTTATTTTTATGGCTGGCTCAGCCTGCCCTGAGGGCAGGGCTGGCGCAGCATGTGGTGCCAGGGATCGAACGGTGGTCCCCGAAGCCATCTAAGCTTTCCCAAGCAGGCACTTTAGACCACTGAGCCATCCTGCCGGGCCCAAGAAGGGTTCCTTTTTCACCTGCAGCCTATCCAAAATTTGATGTGGTAAGATGGCATCTCAATGTTTTAATTTGCATTTCTTTAATGGTCAATGATGTGGAGCATTTTTTTCAGCCGTTTGTTTGCCTCTTGTATTTCTTCCTCTGAGAAGTGTGCAGTCATCTCAGGTACCCATTTTAGGTTTGGGTCTTTAATTTTGGGGGCCCTAATTTGTTTTAGTTCTTTGCATTCTAGATAAGAGACCTTTGTCTGAGTGATTACTGATTGAGGCTTTTCCAAATGTATGGATTGTCTTTTCACTCTGTTGGTGATTTCTTTTGACATGCAGAAACATCTCAATTAGAGAACTTGCCAGTTCTGGATTCTTTGAAGTATCTTGTGCAGTTCAATTATTGTTCATGAGCTATATGCTTACCCCTATGTCTTCAAGATTTTCACCTACTTTCTCTTACAGTAAATTTAGTGTTTCTCTCTTAATGTTAAGATACTTAATCCAGGAGGGCTTTCAGGATAGCTCAGTAGATTAAGCACTTGCTCCTGGAATTCAAGTCAGGCACAGTGATCAGTAGTTCAATCCCCAGTTCCATCTGTAAGTTAGCCTAAGCAAGCCAAAAAAAAAAAAAAAAAAGATATTTAATCTGCTTTGATTTTAGAAGTGATGCTTGAGTCCAGTGTGCCCACCTGTAATCCTAGCACTCAGTATGACACTGTGGACCTAATGTTTTGTGAAGAGAAATCTGCTGTTATTCTGAAAGGTTTTCCCTTGTATATGACCTGTTTCTTTTCTCTAGAGGATTTTAGGATTTCTTGTGCTGAATTTCTGGGATCATGATTATTATATTCCTGAGTGTTTTAATTGGGTTATTATTTGGAGTTACCTGGATATCAGATTGTTTCCCCATATTTGCAAAGTTTTTCTGCTATTACTTCTTCCCATATTCTTTATTATTTGTGTTGACTTCTCCATTGATGCCTATTAGTCTCATGTTGATCATTTTTGTATCATCTCGCAGACGTTGAATTATTATGTCCTTAATCTTGGTTGTTTTTAAGAGATCTTTCCTTAACCTTTCACTAGTTTTAATAGTGTCTTCATGGTTTGAATGTCTATCTTCACTTTGATTCAGAGTTTTGACAACTTTTAATTGAGTTTTTAATCTCCTGGGTATCTCTTTGAATCTGCTTCATATATTCTATTTCTTTTCCATATTGCTCATTCACAATTTCCATATTTTTCTATTCTCCTCTATTTTTTTATTAGTATCTTCTTTAGAAACACTTAGCAATTCTTTCATTATAGTTATCATCTCTTTTTTTTTACTTGGGAAATTATTTCTGATCTGAGTTCCTCTGAAGCCTTCTGCAGTTGTTCCTTTATTTCAGATGCTATTATTTCTTATCTGAATTCCCCTATACCTTTCTACAGTTGTTTTATTTATTTCAGATGCTATTATTTCAGAGATTTCAATTGTATGACTTCCAATTTCTTCTATGATAATGTCTTCTGCATTTGTTCTGGGTTAGCTCAGTCCCTGAGATTATATTTTGCCCCTTCTCTTCATTATTTTTATATTTCAGAGAGAACTCTTTTTCTGTGATACCTTTTTGTGAAAGTTTGATAGTAGTTAGCTCTATCACTGTGATCAAAGCCTCTATGTCAAGTGTCTTTTCCTAGGTATCTCTTCTGAGCCAGAGATTCTTGTTTTTTCTTGTGTGTGTGTGTGTGTGTGTGTGTGTGTGTGTGTGTGTGTGTGTATTAAAAGATTTTATCGTCTCTACTGATTGAGATTAAGATATTGGTTTCTGTTTACTGCTGTCCTCCTCCAACAAAGACTTCAGTAGGGATTTGGAGAGGTTATTACCTAAGCACTTCTCAGTATTATTATCCAGGACATATCATGTGGTTAAGGAAGGTACGGTTTTCTATTTATGGTAAAAACAATTAGCAACACTAATAATGGGTAGCAAGATTTAGCAATTGACAAACTTTTGTAACTAATGGGTTTGTATTTTAGACCACAAGAGCAAACATTATGACTGTATTGCTATGCAAATATTAAATTAGAAGTTTGTATTAAAATTAGTTCCCATAAGTTCCATCTGGTCACCTCCCCTTCATGTACCTGGAGTCTTCCAGGCAGACTAGTTCACCCCAGTTATCTGTTGCCACCTCTGTTTTGAGGGGATGCTCCTGGAGATCTAGGTCTAGGTCTGGGTGCCACTGGGCCTAGCAGCACGCCTCAGCTCATCAGCTTAGGATCTACCAGACTCAAACTTGACTGGCTCCTATCTGGCTGCTGTGCTCTGCTTCTTCCTGCTGTGGCCTGTGGAAGTGAGCCTGCTGTGTCCCACTGGCTAGATGTTCTGCTCCTGGTTTAGCTCACGCAGTTTCTCTGCCAAGGTTCCACTGCCTCTCTGCTGAAATTTCCACCGTCCAATCTCAAACCAGACCTCTCCACCAAAGGTATTAGTTTCATATTTTAAACAACTGTCATGAAGAATAGTTCAGTAAATATATGAGTGTGGCTCTTTCTTTGTAATTAAGAAATACTTATCAGTCACATACTGAGTGAAGTTATTCAAAATTTACTATTACAATACTTAACAATTGGGGCCTAGTTCACAATGTCCATAATTTTCAGTGTTTTCATCCTCACTAGTAAACTTGAGGGAAGAAAAAAAAACCATCAGTATGTGTTTTATGTAAATAATATTAAAAGCAATTAATCTGGGAAAAAAATAATAGACACAACTAAAAAATAAGTCTTTTAATTCCCAAATACAGTGCTGCTGTCAGTGGCCTCACAACCTATACTCAACATGTATTTGACAGCAGAGATCAGAAGTCAGATGGAAATAGGTTCAGAGAACTTCAAAGAAAAAACGTCAAGCCTAACAATTGGGACACAGTGGAAACCTGTACTATGTCTCATTGCTTGAATAAGGAATAGCTTGTGAGAAACAAGTTGGAAGCATACCCAGTAAGGGAGTAGAGATGAGCTCCCCCAAGTTAATGTATGTCAAGATGGAGGACACTGGCGAAGCAGAAATGCTGAGGGTGTGTTTAGAGTTTGGATAACTCTGAGGATGCAGAGAAAGAACAAGAATGTAGATGAAGGATCCCCTGCACCACATGCCATGCCAGCCCTGCCCCCAGGCACACTGAACCAGCCACTGAGACTGGTTCATGTCTATAATCTCAGTGCTGGAGTAGCTAAAAACAGAAGGATCACTATGAGTCCAAGCTGTGTAGTGAGACTATGTACCAAATACATTTTTTAAAAATGTAAATGAGAGGGGCTGGGTAAATAGTTCGGGGGCACAAATGCCTGCTTGGCAAGTGCAAAGTCCTGAGTTCAATCTCCAGTTCAGCAAGAAAAAAAAAAAAAAATGTAGATGAGAATCAGAAAACCACACAAAGCTTTCAGTAACATGCTAGAACATTTGGAACTCTAACAGCTGGCAAACAGGAAGTTCTCTGAGCATGGAAGTAGAGTGATTGGAACTGTGTATCTGCACAATTGTGGGTGAGAAAGTGGGGGATGTGCGACGGAAACAGAGACAGAGGTAGAGAAACCAGGCATGGTTTCCCATAACCCAGGTAGGAGGTGTGCCATGGAGCACCTGGGAAGTAGCCTGGGATGGAGAAGAAAGGATGACATAGAGGACATTCAGGAGAAGGAAAGCATCTCTAAGAAGTGATGCTTGAGTACGGCATGGCCCCCTGTTACCCTAGCACTCAGGAGGCTGAGGCAGAAGGATAAGGAAGAGTTTGAGGGCTACCTGGGCTACCCAGAGAGCTCAAGGCCAGCTTGAACTATTTTGGTAAGACTCTTTTTCAAAACAAACAAACAACAAATAAAAATAATTGACACTTAATGAAACTAAGCGATGAAAAAGCAAGAAGAATCAAATATGAATTCAGTTTTCAAGGCTGGGAGGCTGAGGAGTCATCTGTTTATGTAATGACCATAGTGTTGTTGATGCGTTAAAAAATTCAGGAAGTTGCTGAATGTTTCTCCAACTGACATCTATATCTATGATAAAGGAGGTTCATAGTCAAAATATTGATCCTTGTTCTGCTAGGAAGAATGATGGCAAGGCTCTTTAGAGAGCCTCCAAGCGCATATCTCGCCGTGGCAAGCTTCAGAGATTTACCTGTTAGAAAGTTCTTCCTGTACAATGTACATGCCCCCAGAAGAGTCATTCCATCTTTTCAGACTAAAGATTAAATAATAATGACCTAGTAATCCGATTTATTTCTTGAGGTAAGGCACGCTGCGAGATTAGGATTCAGTAAGCTCATTTAGAGAGATGTGAGCTGTGACTCACAGAAGCAATTGCCTGGTGCAGGCTTACCTCACCCTTCAGTACTTGGAAGCTTCAGAACTCATCTAAGCTGGTACTCACTGAACTTAGAGGAGCAAAAGAGCCACAGCACTGTCTTCCTGCCTGGGTCTCGTGGGAGCTTGGGAGCAGTGCAGACCAGCACGGAAGCCTCGCGTATTTGGCCTTTCATGCATTTGAAGTCCTAACATGGGTCACCAAGCGATGGAGAGCGAGAACACCAGGCCTAAATGACTGGAGACCTTTCAGATTCACTTCTAATTGCATCACTTCTCAAGGGAAAATTCTGTTCAGTACCTGTCAGTACTTTGTTGAGTACTTGCCAAAAAAGAACTAAGGATGAGTACCAAGAGTCACATCCAGAATTTCACCAGTCCTGTTTAATCCTAGTATCCGAGTTCTGTCCTTTATATTACATTTCCCTGTAAAATCAAGCAAACAAAGTCATTTCCAATGAATGACAACACAGAGAAAAGTAGAATTTTTTCTAAAATTAAACAACTGTCTTCTATTATCTATTTCTCTAGTATCACTTACCAAAATTAAAATACATTCTTTTAGTGGCCTGCAAGAAATAATAGATGTGTTTTCAAGTCTGAGAATCTAAAACAGAAAAAGTTCTCTTGTGATGAGAATCAGTACCTAAGTAGAGAGAGCACACAGAGCTGGGGACATAGCTCCACGGTCTAAGCACCTGCGTGGCAAGCAAAACGATCTATGTTCGATACACAGTACAGCATGTTGTGCCAGCCCTGCCACACCAGCCACCAAAACCTGGCGTGATAGCGCATACCTGTAATTTCAGTTCTGGGGAGTATGAGACAGGAGGATCACCGCACAGCTGAGCTACACAGGGAGACCCTGTACCAAACAAATAAATAAATGATCTAAATAAATAAATAAAGCAGACAAATTTACACACAAGTAAAATTGGCCAAGTGGGCATGTTTAGTTTAACTTTTACACTATTTGCCTGTACAAGTGTTGTAAATTTGAATTGTTAGTATTTAAAATCTGAGTGATTTTATAGAATATTTAAATTAGTGTTCTCCTTAAAAGTAGGTAACTTTATAATCCTTTTGCCTGTCAAAAAGGAACTGGAGGTAAATTACTGTGCCTATGTAGGTGGGACTGTCTCCCCACATTTTCTTATGGAGATTGATATCTCTAAAACCAAATCTGCGTCAGCTGCCCACTCATGTCTGAAATGCAAATCATATAATCCTGAAGATAATGCTGACGTAGGAAGCATACCTTTGTGGAGTTGGAAGACTATCAAATGCTAGCTAACACCTCCTCTTAGAAGTTTACAATCTAATGGGAATATAGCAATTTACTTAATTTGAATTAAGTAGGCCTGGTCACAACATGCAGAAGAAAGAAGGCAGATAAATACACTGACACATATGCATCATCCTGGGAGCTACTTGATCACCACTGATGATGTGAGATAGCTAGTCGATCTGTACTTATTATCTATGAATCAGCTCAGTTTTTTGTGCCAAGATTTATTCTAGGTTTTGAGGATAAGGGAACTGACAGTAAGGTGGCTGCTTGAGTGGAGTTTAATTCTAATATTAAGGGCTGAGGAGATAGCTCAGTGGAATAAGCGCTTGCCTAGCAAGCACAAGGGCCTGAGTTCAGTACCTGGTTCCTCCCCCCACAAAAAAAATTCTAATATTTCATATATTATCATGGACATCATAATAGGAAAACTATGAATAACAATGCAACACATAGCAATAGAAAAACCTAGAACACTCTGTAAGCATCTTTGAAAAGGGATAATGGGTGGAAAACAGAATGAAAAGTTCTGTCCTAGCATGAAGCACAGGAGAATCTCAGAGGAATAAAGAACAGGAGCAAAGCCATAGGGTGACAAACTCCTTCGGGTATTGCAGAAGGAGTAAGACTACGTAGGGCAGAGGGACATTTGTAACGAATCTGAGTAGTATTCAAGGACCTAATTACAGGAGGCTTGTAGAAGGGAGCAAGCGCTTTGCCTTTATTCTAGGTATGCTGAGATATAGGAGCATGAAGCAATATGACTTCCATTTTAACAATTTTACTCCTGGCTCTCTGTGGAGAAGGTCCTGAAAAAGTCTCAAGGGGAGGCAGAGAGAGCAGTTATGAAACTTTCATTGGTCCCAAACAGATAGTGGTGCTTTGAATTCAATGAGTAGTGGTATGGAGGGTGAAGAGAGGTCAGTAAAAATAAATTTAGCAGAATTTGATGGATAAGATGTGGAGACATGAGAGAAAGAGAGAACCAAGAGCACTTTTGCTATATAGTTTGGATGGTTTTGTTTTCTGGGAGCTCATGTTTTGGGAGCTTAGTCCTCAATATGGTAGTTTTAGAAGGTGACAATAGAGCAGGAAGTCATTAGTCATTGAGGACCTACCCTCAGAACGAATTGATGCAGTTCTAGTTGGACCTTAGTTCCCAGGAAAGAACTGCTATTAAGCAACAGGCCTGAGCCCTGAATCACTCTCTGCTTCCTCCTCACCATAGGATCCTGCCCTGCGGCTTGTGCTCCACCATGCAGCCATCTTTCATGAGCCCTCTCCAGAGTGACTACAGTGCCACACTCATGAGCCTCCAGAATAGTCACGTAGAAAACTCCTTTTCCTTATATATTTCCTAGCCTCGGGACTTTTGTTATGGCATGGTAAATGAACTAATAGTGCATCAAAAGTTTAATACATAAGGAGCTGGATAGAGAGTGGTATAATTCACTAAGGGACAGAAAGATACAGTCATTGGGTTTTTATATGGGAGTGAGGAATGTGGAACCAAGAGTTTTGTGTTGGCAATGTGAATCACAGAACATGTTTTAAATATCCAGGTAAAGGTGAGCAGAGAGCAAAGTTCTGAGGAATGGCCAGCATTGGAGTTACGGAAGTGGACTGAGCCATTGAAATACATGAGCTAACCGGGAGGAGAAACAAAAAGTACAGAGACAGAAATCATAGGATCCATTTCTCAGGCAATCAGGACAAAGATGATAAAAGAGGGAAAGGTCCAGGGCAGAAACTGGGGTGGTCAACTAGCAGGAAAACAGGAAAAACGAGAACGCTGGTGTTCCCCAAGCCAGCTGAAGAAAGCGTCTCAGAGAGAAGAGAAAACTGGTGCTGACTGCTGTGGGGAAGTCAAGAGAAAGATCAATGGAGAGCCAGCTGTGTAACTTACCCACCAAAAATATACCAGGGATGCTGACAGCCCTGGAGGAGCAGGGAAGCTACCAGAAATGAGCTCAACACAGAATTGGAAATGACACGGTTGAGGCAGGAGAGCAGCCAGTGCTTTCAAAGAGTTTGTTTAAAATAATCTGGAGAGGAGGCTGGTGAGATAGCTCCGTGGCACAGTGTCTGTCTGGTGAGTGCAAGGTTGTGAGTTCGAACCCCGGTCCTGCCAAAAATAAAAAATAAAATAAAAGAATCTGGATATATATACCTGTGTGTGTGTGTGTGTGTGTGTGTGTGTGTATGCAAAGAAGAAATACATTATGTCATGTGCCAAAAACCTTCATGTGCTCCCCAGAACTCTAAAGGAAGATAAATTTGTTCTACAAATAATATCGTACTGTGGAAGATGAACTGAGACTATCTTAGTTTACGCAGCTATAGCAAATCACCACAGACTGAATGACTTAAACAATAAACACTCACTTGTCATTGTTCAAAAAGTTAAAAGTTCTTTGAGCTGAGGAGATAGCTCTGTGGCAGAAGTGCCTGCCTGGCAAGTACAAGGTTGTGAGTTTGAACCCCAGCAAAATGAAGGTGTCATAGTCATCAGGTTTCTGGAAGAGAGAGAGAGAGTCTTGTCTTTTTCCTAAGGGCCTTGATCCCATTAAGGGACTCAGTTCTGAGGACTTCACATAAGATTACTTCCCATGTCTAAATATCATCACAGTGGGGCCTACCATTTCACTTACAAGCACTTTGTGGGGGCAGAAATAGCTATCTGAAGATAAGTCCCCTAAACTCTGTAGCCTCCTTATTCTGTCCTACTTCTACTCCCTTAGAAAATTGCCATGATCCAAATCTCCTTGCTCTCCCTTTCTTTTCTTTCCTCTCCTTTCTTCCCTTACTTGACCCTCTGATCACCTATCTGACAGCATATCCTCTCTTCATCTTTACCACTCCTTGGAAAACTTACCAGCGAGAAGCTAACAAGCCTTTCTTGGTCGGGCGCTGTTTGTACTTCTCAGGGCTCAACCTTTAGCCATTTCCAGAAATATCTCCAGGCAAAATTTTACTCTTCTCCTTAATAATCAAGCTTAGCCTGAATTTGAGAGGCAGTGGCTTACAACTGGTTCCTCTTGTTCTAGCCTGCTCCTCCTCTGATCTCTGGCAACTGTGAGATCCTTGCTGTTTTCTGAGAGGCTGTCACTGAAATCTGATCTCCAGTAACAGCAGGGATTCCAGATCAGGAGGCTAGATGGGATGAGGAAGAAGTTACCTCTTCTATCCAGCTTCCCCGAGGAGCAGCACAGTGACTTTTCAGCTATTTGACAAGTGTACCTCGCCCCTACATGTAAGTGAAACAAGCATGAACAAATATTTGTGGCCCATGTGGCACAAAGGACCAGAAACTGGAGGACAAAGAGGCAGTAAGTGGCAGGGTGAGAGGCAAGTTGCCTGCATATCACTTACTTTGTGCAGTTTATTTTTCTCCAGCTGAAATTTATTGACTTCACTATGACCCCTGTTCATAAGAACATGTTGAGACATGCTGGAACCCCAAAGCATTCTCAGAAAGTGAAAAGACCAAAATTGTTAGGAATAGTTTGCAAAAAAAGAAATGAAATAAATGTGTTTCACCAAGTGCTGGAGCCAAAGACCATCAGAGTGGGCTACAAAGACCCATGCCTGTGACTTAAGCACACACTTCGGAATGCTAATCCCTGCCAAATACTTGCACTGTGAAAATAACAGAAGACACTAGTAAGTATTTCAGATCACTACACACAGACTCTTCGCCTTTAAAAGGGCAAGAAGAAGAGCGGAAGAGGGAAGTGAGTCGGGCACCTGGCTGTGGGGTCGGACTGGGCTGGCATTTTGCGGTACAGCCAGCGCCCAAAAGAGGCTCTTCGCCGCCCGTCGGGGTCTGGGATGTCGAAGAACACCGTGTCGTCGGCCCGCTTCCGGAAGGTGGACGTGGATGAGTACGATGAGAACAAGTTCATGGATGAGGAAGACGGGGGCGACGGCCAGGCCGGGCCCGACGAAGGCGAGGTGGACTCCTGTCTGAGGCAAGGAAACATGACAGCTGCTCTCCAGGCAGCTCTGAAAAACCCCCCTATCAACACCAAGAGTCAGGCAGTAAAGGATCGAGCAGGCAGCATTGTCTTGAAGGTGCTCATCTTTTTTAAAGCTAATGATATTGAAAAGGCTGTTCAGTCTTTGAACAAGAGTGGTGTGGATCTCCTAATGAAGTATATTTATAAAGGCTTTGAGAGTCCTTCTGACAATAGCAGTGCCGTGTTACTACAGTGGCATGAAAAGGCACTTACTGCTGGAGGAGTAGGCGCCATCGTTCGTGTCTTGTCTGCAAGGAAAACCGTGTAGTCCAGCGGGAGCTGGCTACCTGCCACACAAGTGGAAGTTGATGGTACAAAGACCAAAACAACCAAATGCCACCGCTACCCTGTGGGTAGCATCTGTTTCTCTCAGCTTTGCCTTCTTGCTTCCTTTTCATATCTGTAAAGAAGAAAATTACGTATCAGTTCTTTCTTGAATGAAAATTGAGATAATGTAGAGGAAATTTTATTTCAACAAGAGTATTTCACCTCATACTCATTT
>PVJA010051140.1:0-12970 GCA_004027025.1 Myocastor coypus | reverse complement strand
TGACCCAGCATTTTGCAGGCCTGGTGGGCTGGGGAATGGGGACCGGGACAGGAAGTGAGGCGCAGGAACCCAAAAGTGGAGCAGAGGGTCCGAGGGACCTTACCTGGTGGGTGTGCTGGCCTGGCGAGCTGGGGGCCGGGGACCGGGAAGCTTTTAAATAGAGCTACATTCATTATATTTGTACTTGGCCTAATGGACTAAATTAGGGATGTTTCTACATCATGGTAAGTACCAATGATTTCATTTGGAAAAGATCCTAATAACAATAGTTGTGTAAGAGAATAGAAAGTGTTTCTCTCAAATAACAGGACATTTTATAGCTTCATGTAGGAATCGTTTCTCTGATTAAATGCAATCATGCTGACATTACTGTGATTCTAATATTGGGTACAAGAATGTTACAAAATGGTTGTGAAAGCTTTAGACGTGCCATCTCTATGACAACACACATAATGTCCAGAACATTGCTCCTTGTCCTCATATACAAATGAAACTTACATAAATTTTTTATCTTTTACCACATCTGGATTTGAGTTAAAAATAGCAGCAAAGTTTAGAAACGTGTGGAAGCTGCTTAAAGTACAATGTCTGCCATTGCAATAAATCTTTACAATGAAGATCTTTATTGCTATGTGGCTAAATGGAATTATATTACATTGGAACTTTTCTTCCAGTGTAGTTGATTCTCTGGATAATAGCCATTAGATTCTCTATTAAATTATTCATTCATATACTATAGTGAGAAAATGTATTTAACAGAATACTGACACTATAGAATGTGACATTTATTATTGGTCTTACATTTAAACTGACTTTCAACAGAATACAGTTAGAGATGGCTTAAATAAATATTATGTTTAAGTATAGTAAAGTGATGAACCATCAGGTTCTTTACTTAGTAACTTCTCTAGAAATGGAATTACATACTTCCTCTGAATAAGAGTATAATGAGTGAAGTTTCAAAAGATTCGTGTTAAAGATAGGAACATAAAGATAAATTTAAATGATAATATGATATGGCTCTAATGAATTTAACTATTGATTAGTCCAATTATTTAAATACAAGATGAAATCATGTTTATTAATTGATAAAGTAATATAACAGAAAATATAAAATGGAGTATTTAATGAAATCTATTCAATACAAGAATTGACTGATTAAAAAGACGCCAGCCCAAGCAACATTTGAGACACCGACTATGTAAACAAATGCTCTGTCTCAGTGATGTTCAGGGAAATCTTCTACATGATTAAACAACCACAGGTACTTTTTGATGCTTAGAAATATATCCATTAGAACATTTCATCAATATTATGAATAAAATTAAGTTGAAGCAGTTTTATTTCTCACTGTATAATTTAGAGAGAGATATGAAGTATTTGAAGTATATTATATCCTATATTCTTCAAATATGTAAGTGGAAAATATTTAAGGAAACAATTACATTTTCAGAAATTATAACACTCAGATTGTTTTTGTTTCCAGTTTATCCAAATTCTATTGGGTTACATGCCTGAAAATCAACTTCATTTCAAGATCTTTGAAAATCTCAAGATCTCCTTGAGATTCAGTACTACATAGCTACTTTTCTTCATGAGAGAGCTGAGCAAGCTGATGGGTTAATTAATCACATCAGCCCAAGAAGAAGTCAACAGTTTCAAATTGTTCCATGGTGTGTTGTCAATGTCAATGAATTCTTATTCTATGTCTTATTGGATGATAGTTTAACAATAATGAAGTAATGGCCTCTAAAACATGGTTAAGTGCTATTTCAGTTACTAAAAGCTTTGCATTTCCTCTCTAAATTTATAAATTAATCTTGGTGGGATAGAACGAAACTCCAAAATATGTAAGCCATGAAGCATTATAAATTGCCAATTGAAGAAATAGCATACAGTGAACTAATCCACTGACAAGTTTAATTCCCCCAGCCATCAAGTACCACCAATGCTTTGGGGAGATATTTCAGTACAAACTCTACCCCCACCCAAAACGCCAATAAACTCCTGTGTATTTAGTCAAATGCTAAGTTTTGTCAGAGTCTTAATCATTTTAACATTTCAGAAAATTGCAAGTTTAAAATCTCCTATGAGATATAAGAGGAAGATTAATGGTAATCCTCATAAAAACGTTAATCACTGTTGACATATAAAAGGATGGGCATATATTTACATTTGAAAAGGGAGAAATAGGGTTATCATAAGGAACTGAATCTGAGCAAGACCAAAACACAGCAAGGAAAGCATTAAATCCTGTAATTTCACGTATAGATATCTGGTCAAATTGTGCTGTTATTCAAACAACACAGGGTTTGGGTGGCCTGGACCTTAGAACAGGCCTCATGCCTCCCTGTTGGACTGTCTTTGCTCACTACATGTGGCTTTTGTCAGACATTCTTTGTTCCTAGATATTCCAGTATCCTGGGCTCTCAATTGAATTTTATGCTTCATTCTGAAGATTTACACACTTACTTTTCAGGCACACTGCTTGGCCCCTCAGGAATTCAGAGATCAGACTGAAAGCACTGCTAAGCTCACAACTCATAATTTCCTCATGTGTTTAAAACCACAACCATATGGTTGACTCCAAGTTCTGATATGACCTTGAACAAATAGCATGCCATTTTGCATATTATTGTTTTTTTTTTTAGCAGAGACCACATAGTTCTTTGTTGACTAAATAAAGTAAATGAATCCAGAGAAATACATTCCCATTCCTTAAGCTTCTGTCACTCTGAAAGAAAGTGGCCCCAGACTCTTATCATAAACAAAGCCTTTCTCTTTTCCATCTCTGTGTCTTTAGGATTCATTCCATCCCATCAAGATAGCCTTTGTTCAGCCTGGTGCAGAGAGTCATAATGCAGTTTAACAGAGACGTACTTCTATATTGCCACTGTTGCTATCCCTCCTCTTTTGGCTCCTCTTGCTCCTTGCTACCGCCAAGAACTGCTGCTCTCTGCCATGAGACATTCTGCTTTGGAGACAGCCGAGTATGGACTGAAACTTTTGATAAATTTGAGCTAAATAAACCTTTCCTTCTTTCATTTAGTGTGTGAGGTATTTGTCTCAGCAATGATAGAAGGATAACTGAGACATATCAGAAAGGATACTCATGACCAATAAAGCAAGAAACACCTACATCAGCAGAGAAGACTGACAATGAAAAAGAAAATACTGATTCATGTTGTTTTGAGTCATAGGGTATCTGCAACAGAAATTCTATGTGTGTTTGTATTGCTAAAAATTTTATATGAGGTAGTAGAACAAATAATGTGAGGATAGCACAGTTGAAGTTGCTGCTAAGAGATTTGAGATTTTTAAATAAAAGTTTTGCAGTTACTCAGAGGCAAAAAAAGAAAAGAAAAAAGAAAAGAATGAAAAGATATCCTTTATTTTTGGTCCGGGTACTAAGTACCTGGGCTCTTTTATCTTCCTGAATATTTTTTTTATTTATTTATTTATTTATTTATTTATTTATTTATTTATTTGAATATCTGAATTTTTTTTGAGTTTCAATATTTTTATTGTTTAATTTTCACAATGGTTATATTACATATTTTCGTCATCAGATCAGTTTAGATTAATACATATAGGTATATAAGATAGACCAAACAATTAAACATTAACCTTTCTAAATCAACATTACTTGTTTTTCTTTTCCCTTCTTTTCTTTGAAAGTTGACATATTGCATATTGTCCTCACAGTCATTCTACAAACAATGTGTGGGCATGACCCACTTCCCTATTGATGTTGCTTAGAAAAAAGAAAGGGAAAAGAATATACTTCTCTTTGGACTAAGAGGAAGCAGATACATACACAGTCAAATGTTCTGTAATTGCAGTGTGCCACCAGTGAAGCTTGTGATGTTGGAGGCTATTGAATCTAAGCCTCCTAAAGCTCATCTCACCAATCTAGCTCTGCATTCCACGCATTGTAATTAAGGATTTTTTTTTTCTTGCTGGGTGGTCAAGGGCAAGTCGAAGCAAGACCTGTATAACAAAACATTTATTTTTTTTTGTATCATCCAGGGTCAAATCCCCTCAGAATTATGTTTGAGACCATAGACAGTACTTTGTAGAACTGTTGTTAGTGTCAGCCTTCGGGACAAGTCAAGGCCATTGCTTGGCCAGTTTGCTTTCTGTGAAAGCCTGAGAGAATGTTTTCCTCTGGGTGACTCTCCTTAGACACACTGCAGTTCATTCATCCCTTTCCTTTGAGGTCCCATAATCTCCTTGACCAGGAAATTTGGGACACCTCTGAGTTATAGGATATTACAGCACAGGTTCTCTTATATCCTGGGTCTTTATTGACCTTGAAGGGCTAGGGCCAAAATATTGGCTATCCTTATAGCCCTTCTTTTTCTCTGATTTTCGGTCTGTTAACTTACATTCTTAACCCTCCAGCAGAAAAGTTTTGTGATACTATTACTCTATAACATATGTACTTGAGCTTATCATCATGGGCTTTCTGAATATCAAATATCTTTGACTTAGGTTGGAAATGATATTTTCTGACCATCATTGATATTCTAATAACTTTCCATACAATGTGATATAAGCAGTTACACAATTTTGACACAGATATTTGGAAATTCAAGGAAATACAAAACTGTAGCCTGTGAAGAATATGGTTTTTTGGCTCAGTCCCTTTTTGATATGTACTGCTCCTGGTGTAAAGTCAGTTACTGTCATTCTCTCAAGAGTAGTACTTGAAAATAACAGACTAATATCTGAAATTTTTAATCCCTTTTTGTACAGCTTACTAGATTACCTTTGTTTAAGAAAAGTGTAAATAGTAACTGCTACAAGAGAATGTCAGTTGGTGGCATGCGTCAATTTTCCAGAGTCTAGTTTTGCGGGATGTCTGAATGCACTGCTCGAGGTCTCGGCTCATACTTGCTGGAATCACTTAAGGCAGATTGCAATCCGCAGGTTGTTTTTTCCCATATTTCTTTGTAAATTCTTCAGCATTCTTACAGAATTTTGTGTGGAACTTAGAGTATTCTTCAGCTAGGTCAGCCCAGAATGGGTGCTCAGGCTTGGGGTCATTCTTCAGTGCTATGAGGGACTGGATTACTTAGTTGGTCTTGGTCACTGGCTTCCAGTTCTCGGCACTAATTACCCGCAGGCAAACTTCCCCTTTTTCATCATTTGGGTTATATATATATATATATATATATATATATATATATATATATATATATATATATTTGGGTGATAGATCTTTGTTTTAAATGTGATCTACAGTGGTTCAAATGGATACTCTGCTGGAAAGTGGATTTCAATTCTAAAGGCTCCCTTATCATATGGAGTATTGTGAGGAACACTAAGCCCTCGGTAACTCAATAAATTAGCTTCATCAACCCAGATGGTGCGAAAGGCTTTAATTCCACATTTCCAGATCTCTTCTAGCTCCCTCTTGTTTTTCTTCTTCAAGCTCCTTTGTTAGCCTCCTGCTGGCCACCATCTTTGATCTCTCTTTGGATCTCTCTTTTTTTTTCTAGTTTGATTTTATTTTGTTCTGAACAGTAAAAACAAAAGCAAGAACAAAAATCTAAAACAAAGATAGAAGCAGGGTGTATTAGTTACTTTTTACTCATTGCTAGGACAAATACCCAACACTCAAAATGAAGGAAGGAAAGGTTTATTTAGCTCACAGTTTGTGGAGGTTTCAGTCCATAGTCGGCTAGCCCAAGCATTATTTAAAAAAAAACTGATGGAAATTCTTAGTACAATTACCTAAGCCTTCCTATATGTACACTTGCATGTTTTTAATGCTAATTATCTAAAGAACTTAGTTCTCCTCTACTTTAACTTTGCAGGCTACATTTTTGGATAAACTCATATCTTTTCAAATCACTAGGTGCTAGTTTTTGCTCTCAATTTTCAGTTTGGTATTACTAAAAGCTCCCTCATATCCATGCCACACGTTGAATTTTAGACTATTTCCAACTTCATACATCAAATTAGTTTGTGTGTGTTATTGTTTGTGTGCGGTTGTTACCTGAAAGCCTTATACAAGTCATGGGACAGACTTGTAGAGTTGCGATTATTTCATACTCCATTGCTGGGATTAAAGTTGTGAGTGCTGCTACAATTATGCACGTAAGTGGTACTGGAATTATTAGTGTGAGTGCAACACACAGCCTAGGGCAGATAGCTTGAATGCAAAATAAGTGAGACAAACTTTTTGTAGCCATTGTTGCCCCTACTCTTCCTATTTGCTCTTGCTATTTTGCTGTTCTCAACCACCATGAACTGTTGCTTTCTGCCATGTTCTATTCTGCCTTGGAGCCAGCTCTGAGTATGGAATGAAACTTCAAAAAACTGTGAGCTAAATAAAGCTTTCTTTCAGTACTTGTGGTTTTCATGTATTTTGTCCCAGCAATGAAAGAAAAAGTAATTGAAGCTCTGTAGAGATAGCTCAGTAGAATAAGTGCTTGCCTGGCAAGTGAAAGGGCCTGAGTTCAATCTCTGGTTCAAAAAAGAAAAGAAAAATAAAATAAAGGAGACACCATTTGGTACCCGGAGCAGGGTCATTGCTGTGACTAATCCTGACCATAGGAGTTATAGGCCTTTGGGGATTTCTTACTGGAAGAGATAAGAAGGGCTCAGAAATGTCACCTGTAAGAGAAGTTCTGGAAGATGTTCAGCTGTTCTGTATGAGAGATTCTGGTCAGAGCTGAGAAAATTAGAATACTGAGAGAAATACTGCCTATAAATACCAGGCTGGGGCGATTTATTTGGGAAGGTGGACTGCATTGGTTGTTGGACTGCAGATGATGTGTGTTTTGGCCTGGCAGAAAGTTTCTCTGCATTTTGCTCCTGTCCAGAGATTTTGCCTGAGACAGAGATTAACCATGACAGACAACTTATTCTGGCAAATGAAATTTCAAGGCGTTTGAATGTTGAAATAGTGCTATGGCTGTTGATAGGCACTTTTAGTCTGATATATTTTAATAGTCAAGAGCAAAGAGCACAGCAGAATGGCAGCCATATACTGTAGCAGACTAAAGAACCTGCTTAGCCAGAGTGAAAGGCCCAGGATTCGATTCTTGGCACCACATGCCATTCCAGCCCTGATCCTAGTGTGTGATGAGATGGAGATTGAGACTGGGCATTGTGATGCATACCTGTAATACCAGCACTAGGGAGACTGAAAACAGGATCACTGAGTCTGATCTACATAGTGAGACCCTGTAGACCCTGTATTACATAAATAAGTAAGTAAGTAAGTAAATAAATAAATAAATAAATACATACATACATAAATACATAAATAAAATCTCATGAGTTTGGCCAGAAAGGAAGTATTAATAAAGCTATTGCCTGAAAAGATAGAGCAGAGAGGATCTCCAGTGCCCAGAAAGAACATGAGAACTGAAGAAAATAGCCTGAGACTATCACAGGAGGTAAGTCTCCACCCTTTGTTGCCTCAGAACTACAAGAGTACATGACTGTGCTTTGGAGAAAAAGCTGTCCAACTACATGTGGCAGAATGTCAGTGATGGTACACCAGTTTCCTGAATGGTGCCAGCATAGAGAATTTGTTCCTGGGAATAAGGTCCAAGTACTCAGCACTCTACGCACTCAACCTCTACAGCCAAGAGGAAAAAATAAACCTGGCTACTCATTTAGCTGGACGCAGACTTCAGCATCATGCACGTGTCATTGGATTTAGGTGCAGGAAGAATGTGAGAGTTCTGAGGTTAGAAGGCTTACACATTTACTTCTGAAATCCTGGAAGCCCAGGAAGTGTACCCATCAGAGTGCTTGCAGTGTGTGAAGAGGAGAGCACCTCCAGTATCCTCTACCATATTGGTTCCCTACTCTCCTTGTCAACATAAAGTCCTTATTAGCGTATGATTGCTATTGCCTTCTATGTTATCCAAAGTGGTCTTCATCAACATTAGACGTTCCCAGCATAAGATCACCATTATTCTGTTAATCTTCCTATATTACCTTAGATTATTGCATATACCATAACCTAACAATGAGTGGTGGCTGAGCCAGAGTGTCATTGTCTCTGCCCTTCCCGTGGCACTGAGCTCTCAGGCCCCTGTGTACCATTTCTATTAAGTTTTATGTTGATATTTTGTTTTCTCTTATTTCACATTGATTGTGGCAATAGGATATATCTTTCTTCCCTTTTTACAATTGCCTATACTTTTATTGGATTTTTTCTAAATAGCTATAATGTGGTTATTTCTCTAGTCTGCCATGTTAAATACCTTCGGCATACACTTTGTTATTCCATAAAAAATGATAGCATAGATCAAAGAATGTGTTGTATGAGTATTTATGTTTTCTTGCTATAATCTTTTAAAAAGATTTTGAAAAGTAATCCATGCATTTGATAAAGGAGTCTCAATACTTCGTTGTTATTTGGAAAGGATTTGTTTTGAATTCTGAAATCTTGTAAGAAAATCAGTCTTCTAAAATAAAACTTTCATATATTATATTTGTTAGAAAAGAAAATAATCACTATAAAACAATATCAAAACTTGCTGAATCTAAGTGAAAAACTGCACGAAGGCCAGTCCAATTTGAATTCTGAAAAAAAAGTGACTATCACATACAATATATCCCAAATTTGGAGTGTATATTATTGAGATTACATGTGCTTTTTCTGTGTTTAAGAAATTGCTAGTAAATAAATAGAAATGTACAAACTGAGACTAATTAAACATAAGTTTTTACCAACCTCAGATAACTAATGCAAATTTTAATCAATATATAATAAATTATTATGCTTATAACCACGGTGTTGAGGTATTGAAAAATATACTATAGAAATAATTGTAAATAAAATCAATGCAATTTTTAATACACAGGTAAATCTAAAGTTTCTGCCATTTTGCCAGGGACTATGCATTACAGTATGAGATTTTTAACAATTCCATTTCTTAAAGAATGAATATTGATGACCACTTAGAATCTTATGAAGTTTGCTATCCCTTTTAAATACTTGTATTAATTGCTGTTCTTTTAATTGAATCCTAAATGAACTCAAGCCATTGCAATATTCCTTTACAGAAGATTTAAGGGTGATGTATTCAATAGCATAGACTTTCTATATAAACAAACTCACTCAGGGAACTAAAATATATCTAGAGCAAAGATAAAACAACCTGTGAGGATCAAGAAATGAGATCAATGTATATATTATTTGGTTTCTGTGGGTTTCAGACTGTATTTATCTTGAGAGTTTTTCTGCTCAATCTTCTTGCCTTTAGGTGAGAGTATCGCTAAACTAGTTCAGACAGATGAGAACTGTGATTGTAATGATTTATAGAAAAGGTATCTATGATTTTCTTCCTCAATTCACACACATCTTTGAAAGATTTAGCCCAGTTTAGAAGGGTATCTAGAATGACGTATGACATACTACAGAAAGTATGTAAGTAAGTAAGTGTTAAATAAAAAGGTGGAAAAGTCTTCTTTATTTTTTCTGGTTTAATAGTATGTAAATTCTTATAGTAAAAATAGAAATGTGAAAGAGTATTAAAAATATCTCCACATTCTTAATCTGGATTTCACAAAGTAAACATCAGACGTCAAATTTTGAAGTAGGTGGGCCCAGCGGGATGGCTCAGTGGTCTAAAGCGCCTGCTTGGGAAAGCTTGGGCGGCTTCAGGGACTGTGGTTCGATCCCAGGCACCACATGCTGTGCCAGCCCTGCCCTCGGGCTGAGCCGGCCATGAAAATGAGTAAATAAACAAACAAGGGTTCTGAAACCAAAAAATAATAAATAAAATTTAAAAAAAAAAAAAAACAAATTTTGAAGTAGGTGATAACAATTACAGCAACAAGAGAACAAGCAGTAGCAAACATAATGCTTCTTGAATTATGTGATAATGTACAGAAAGTATGTTTAGAGCAAATATGTCCAGATAAAAGTGAAAAGGAAGACACTGACAAATGTCTGGATTGATTTATAGAGATCCAGAGAACCTATAGAAATGATAAGTGACAGTAAACAATTGGCTTTGCTCTTTGAGGTGAAACTGAGCTCAGTTCCTTGTGTTTGCCATTCAAGCTCTTATTTTAATGAGCTATCTCTCCAGCCCTGAGGTGACATAATTAAGGCATATATGACATGAGAAACATAACTTAAGGAGCCAATTGTAATGTTTAAGCTGTTTTTTAAAATAGTGATAATATCTATACCTGCTTCAGGAATAGTATTTCAGTGCTTAACAATTTAAAGTTCACACACATTCTGATAGAGGAACATTGATTTTTCTCTTACTCATTCCAAAATAGCTGCTATGTTAATTGAAAAGAAGGGTTAAGAAGCATCTTTTAACATTCTCCCAACATATATTTCCTAAGGCCAGCAACCGTGATTTGTAGTGTACTGACTTCTCAGTAGGATGATTGGACAAGTATTAACTGGCGTGTCACACTAATAGTGTCCAAGAATTTTCACTATCTAAGAAGTTCCATTTAAGAGAAAATATATATTTTATAATTGTTTTAGTTTGTCTCTAGGTGTCCCCCCAAATCCTCATGCAGTCATGGGGCAGACCTCTAGAGTTTGTGATTAACTCATGATCCACTGGGATTATGGATGTAAGAGTTGCTTGGATTATGGGTGTGAGTGCTGCTGGGATTAGGGTGTGAGTGCTATACCCAGCCTGAGTGAAACAGACTGAGCTTAACATAAGAGTGACAGAGAGACAGACTTCCTGTTTCTGCTACTTCTCCCTTGGCTCTCTCTGCTCTTGGTGCTACCATGAAAGGTTGTTCTCCTCCATGTACTAGTCTTCCATGGAGCCTGCTGTGTATCGACTAAAGCCTCCAGTAACTGTGAGCTAAATAAACATTTCCTTCCTACATTTTGGGTGTCAGTTATTTGCCCCAGCAACTAAAATGAGTAACTGAGAAAATAATCTTTTCCATCATTTGAATTTAATTTTAAAACAGGACTAAATTTTCAGACTAGATTACTAGAGAAATAATAATTGTACTGACTGTCTTGGCTGTATTTCAAGATATAATATGTTTTAATTTGACAAAAATATTTTAAGTGTTCCATAATTTGGGATATATGTGAAATATGGAAATAAAAACATAAAAATAAAATTATATCTTTGGTGAGTTTTGCAACATCCTCAGGGATTTGTTAGTGGAAGTTTTTAGTAAATAAATATGATTTAATATCTGTATTGAAATGATTTATTCTGTATCTGTTGTGTGCTGTAGAGTCATCTTTGAAATATTTGCTCTATATATTTACGATTCATAGCATGAATGGCTGAAATCCAACATTCCCTTTTAAAAATAGGTTATTTACTAAAATAACCTATTATATACTAAAATAACCTAATATATACTAAAATAAGAGATGCTTATGAGTTTTTGACTAACAGAAGAAATTGAATAAAATGTTCAGTGTTCCCAAGTGTTAGTTCACCTCTCTACACCACCACACACTGTACTCCTGACTATTCTTCCCACTATTAAAATCTTGCGTGAAGCTGACATTGTTGGCATATATCTGTAATCCTAGCACTTGGGAGGCTGAGGCAGGAGGATTGTCATGGTTATTGAATCTAAGGTAAACTACATAAGCAAGGCTTGCCTGCCCTGCATAGTGAGACCCTGTCACAAAGAAAAAAAATCTTGCATGGGTATGTTATATTTGTCACAGTTAATTTAACATTGATACATAATTATTAATAAATAAATATATCTCAAAACAAGGTTCACTTTTACAACTATATATATACATGTGGCAGTCATTTCAAAGTCATTATGAACAGATTCTTTGCCCAAATGTTGCCTGAGTTACATCCATCTATCCTTCCCTTCTACAGAATACCTAACCACCAATGATTTTTGTCTCCATTGTCCTGTTCAGAATCATGGAATGCATATGATTTATTTAAGTACATATGCTTTATAAGATCAGTGTCATTCATTTAATATGTATTAAATGTTGCCCTCAAGACTTTTCCTCATTTTATTCAGTTTTATTACAGAATTACAAAACTTCTGAACCACTCACTTATTGACAGATATCTGTCTGTCACTTTTTAGAATTATGGATAATGTGGATGTGAACTTCATATAGAGGTTTCTGTTTAGCACTTTGTTTTCTACTATAGTCAGTATTAGCAAAAAAACGATTTAATGAAAGACATAGACATTTATAAGATTAGCTGATTATATGCAACCACAAAATCTCTTTTTCTTTGTGATTTTGATTTATTTTGATTAATTCGTGGTTGCCTTTTCTACTCTTTCTCTACAAATTATGATATTTGTTCTTTATGACCAATTGATATACTATTGTGTAAAGTATTTCATTATTTCAAACCATTTATTTAATGATGAGAATACAGGTTGGTAACTCAGTCATTCCAATCAGTACCACAATAAATATACGTATACAGATGCATCTCTTGTGTGCTGACTTGAATTTCTTTGAGCATATATCTAGGACCAGGAATAGTAATATAGTAGCTGTAAATTTATTAATTTGAGGATACTTCCTAGAGTTTTCCATAGTGGCTGTATTAATTTACATTCCAACCGAGATTGCATTAGGGTTGTATATTTGCCTTTACTCCCATAAAAAATTGTATTAAGTGATTATATATATATATATATATATATATATATATATATATATATGTAAAATTTTGCTTTATTTTATTATTGAATTCAATTTCTTTTAGTTTTAAAAAAGAGTTAAAATAGTAAAAATATTAGGAGTGATATAGTATTTCAGTAAACAAAATAAAATAAATTTAACAATGGTTGATATACTGTACATTGTTGTGTTCAAATTAGTTGTTCAGATTATGTTTTTGATAATATCCATTCTGAGTGCTGTCAGGTGAAATTTCAAGGAAAGTTTGACTTCAATTTCCCTGATGTCTAACGGTGATAATTAATTTTTTTTTGTCTTTTTTTTTTTTTTTTTTTTTTTTTTTTTTTTTTTTTTTTTTTTTTTTTTTTT
>PVJA010051139.1:0-13033 GCA_004027025.1 Myocastor coypus | reverse complement strand
CAAAAAAAAAAAAAAAAAAAAAAAAAAAGTTCAGTGCCTAATGCAATGTGTGACGCACACACATAATTTGCTTAAGAATTTTACACGGGAAACACTTTTTTGGGGGAAGTGTTAGGATCAAACCCAGGGTCTTATATATGCTAGGCAACTCCTTGACCACTGAGCCACATCCCAGGCTCAAAACTGGACTTTATATCCTCTTTTCTTACATGTTTGCTTTTTTCTTTCTTGGTGGTTCTGAGGATTGAACCTACTACCTTTGGACTAAGCTATATCCTCAGGCCTTTTTATTTTTTGAAATAGGGTCTAAGTTACCCAGATTGACCTTAACCTTTTGATATTTCTGCTTCAGCTTCCTCCTTTTTTGTTTGTTTTGAGATAGGGCCTAAGTAGTTCAGACTAGCCTTGAACTCAGGGTGATACTACTGTTTCAGTCTTCCAAGTGCTGGGACTACAGGTATGTGCCACCAGTTCCCCACTACCACATTTTTTTTTTAACATGCATGTCCTAATTTCTGGAACATGCGACTTAATTTTTTTATTTTTAGTTTCAGAACTTTTGCTTGTTTATTTATTTATTTTTATGGCTGGCTCAGCCTGCCCTGAGGGCAGGGCTGGCGCAGCATGTGGTGCTGGGGATCAAACCCCGGTCCCTGAAGCCACTTAAGCTTTCTTAAGCAGGTGCTTTTAGACCACTGAGCCATCCTGCCCGGCCCCGTCACATTTTTTTTTTATAGAATATATAAATATATATAGGCTGGCTCAGCCTGCGCTGGGGGTGGAGCTGGTACAGCATGTGGTGTTGGGGATTTAACTGTGGTCCCTGAGGTTGCCTAAGCTTACCTAAGCAAGTGCTTTAGACTTCTGAGCCATCTCATCAGCCCAATATAACTTTTCCTCTTTTTTGTTATCTCCAGTTTAATATGATACTGGTTTGAGATTACTATTTTTATGTGATTTATTTATTTATTTTGGCAGGACCAGGGTTCAAACTCATGACTTTACACTTGCTAGACAGGCACTTATGTCACAGAGCTATCTCCCTGGCCCCATAACTTTTCCATTTTATTATTTTTTAACGTATTTATTACAGGGGTCTTGCTACACAGATCAGACTTGTAGTGATCCTGTTTTTCAGCCTCCCAAGCACTACCACATCCCCCTAGGCTATCCTCCTGGACCACATTACCACATTTTTTTTTTTAAGAATTTTATTTATTTTATTTATTTTTTTTCTTGTTTCAGAACTTTTGTTTGTTTGTTTACTTATTTTTATGGTCGGCTCAGCCTGCCCTGAGGGCAGGGCTGGTGCAGCATGTGGTGCCGGGGATCGAACCGCGGTCCCTGAAGTCGCCTAAGCTTTCCTAAGCAGGCACTTTAGACCACTGAGCCATCCTTCCGGGACCCTACTACATTTTTTAAAAAAGAGAATTTCAGGGTGGGCCTGACAGCTCAGTGGACTGAAGCAGGGCCAGTGGCTGGGCTCAATCCTGACCTGCCTGCTAGGCCTCCCATGCAATTGAGATTAGGTGTGGTGACACACGCCTGTAATCCCAGCACTTCGGAGGCTGAAAATAGGAGAATCATTGAGTCTGATCTGTATAGTGAGACCCTGTAAACCCTGTCCTAAATACAGAAAAAAGAGAATTTCAATGAAACTAAACCCACACGACATTTTGCAACAAGTGCAAGGTCCTGAGTTTGACTCCCAGTATCCCCCAAAAAGATAAAAATAAAGATCATGTTGAAGATACAGATCTATTGACTTTGTCAGTTTAGATTTATGAAGAACTAACATTTTACTATTACTCTTTTTTTTGGTGACCGGCTCAGCATGGCCTAGGGGTGGGGCTGGCTCTGCATGTGGTGCTGGGGATTGAACTTTGGTCCCTGTGCTTGCCTAAATTTGCCTAAGCAGGAGCTTTAGACTGCTAAGCTATCTCATTGGCCCCAAGAACCAACACTTTAGTAGACATGGTGGCACAGGTCTATAATCTCAGTGCACTGGGAGCCTGAGATAAGAGGATCACAATTTCTTTCTTTCTTTTTTTATTTTAGGGAAAGGACTACAGGGTGCTCAGGGTCTCACTACTAGATTAAACTTGTAGAGATTTGTCTGTTTACAGCCTCTCAAGAACTGGGATTACAGTATGTGCCACCATGCCCAGTCTGAGGATGGTAACTTCAAGGGCAGCTAGGGCCACTTATTTAGCAACGCCCTGCCTCAAAGCACAGAGAAGAAAAAGGACAGAAGAGGTAGCTCAGTGCAAAGGCCCTGTGTTCCCTGTCAAGTACTGAGGGGGGCAAACAATAAAAGGACATTGAAAAATCAATTTTAGCCTACGTTTTTGATATTGGGAATAAAACTCAGGGCCTTGCGCTTACCAGGTAGACGTTTGTGCCACTAAGCTATATTCTTGCCCCCTCTTTTCTATTAAGACAAAGTAATACAACTCAATATTAGTCATAGACATATTTTATCAAATGGACAACAGGAAGTGGGGTATATTTGAGGCTGATTAAATTGGCACCAAGAAAGAAAGCTCCACCATCAGTAAAAGTAAGAAAATGAAATAAGAAATGCTAAGTTTTTCCACAGGTAAGCAACAATTTTCTATGAGAAAGCTAAAGGATCTAGTCCGCCTCTTTTGTATCAAAACCCAGTCACCCAATGGGTCACATGTTTTTGAAGGCAGAAGCCATGCCTCACACTTCTTGATGGGCATGACAGGCAGCAAGGGAGGCAAGGTCCTCGCTCCATGAAAGATGAATAGACAGGGATTACTGTGGACTTTCTCCCCTCTCCACTTCTGGAAATTCCAAGTGTGACCTCCTGTCCTATGTACACCCTGTCCTACAGTGTAGGAAGGGCTTCTGTGGTCAGAGGCAATCCCTGCACTCACGTGGTGTCATCCCAGCGCTGTAGACACTGGCTGTGGAAGCTGTGATTACACAATGTGGTGAGAATGCCATTCACAGACTCATCCATGCGCTCTAGACACACTGTGCACTTAGGGAGCTCGGTCAGGTCCATCACCGGGAGACTGGCACCCTGCAGGGAGACACCGGACATTAAGCCTCACTGTGCAACACTCAGCTATTCTTCTTCCTTCCTTCTTTTTTTTTTTTTTTGTCTTTTTGAGACAGGGTCTCGCTATGCAGTTGAGGCTGGTCCTGTGCTCACTTTTGTAGCCCAGGCTGGTCTCGAACTCGCACCAATCCTCCTGCCTCAGCCTCCCAAGTGCTGGGATTACAGGCTTGAGCCACCACGCCCGGCTTTTCCTTCCTTCTTTAACAAGGGTTTTCCTACTGATTCCTAGTAGGATCTTCTCAACATTATGACTGTCTTAGCTGCTCTTCTCTCATTGATGGAACAAGTACCTGACACTCAAAATTAAGGAAGAAAGGGTTAATTTAGCTCACAGTTACTGGAGGTTTCAGCCTATCCTCAGTTGGCTCCAAGACAAGGAGGGACAGGGCAGAGAACATCCACTTACAGCAGCAGCAAAGAGCAGAAAGGACAAAGGTATCAATGGAACAGAGAACAAGGGTGTCTCCCTTATGGTACACTCAGGCCATCATCCCAGGGCAGGTGGAGCACTCACACCTGTAATACTAGCACTGGATCATGAAGTAATCACAAAGTCTAAAAGTCTGCCCCATGACTACATGAGGCTTTGCGGGGACAACTGGACACAAACTATAACAGGCTCCATGTAGATAATTAAAAATAGCCGGGCGTGGTGGCTCACGCCTGTAATCCCAGCACTTGGGAGGCTGAGGCAGGAGGATTGGTGCGAGTTCGAGACCAGCCTGGGCTACAAAAGTGAGCGCAGGACCAGCCTCAACTGCATAGCGAGACCCTGTCTCAAAAAGACAAAAAAAAAAAAAATAAAAAAATAAAATAAAATAAAATAAAATAAAATAAAATTAGTGTGCTTTTCATTTATTTATTCACTCACTCAATTGCTCTACAAGTACTGATTGAGCATGGTTTATATTCCCAGTACTGTGCTGGACACTCAGACTATGCGATGAACGAAGGAGACAAGAATTCCTGTCCTTGCAGACCTGACATTTTAGGAACAGACTGCTGCCAAATGCTGACAAACTGCTCTGAATTGGAACCAGACTCCTAGTTCTAGCTCCAAATGTGTGTGACAACTCAGGGAAACAAAAGGAGCAGAACAGCAGTGGGTCTGAACCACTCTTCCAGAGTAAGTTAAAACTTATTTACTGATTACAATATCATTAACACTCATTTATTCATGCATTTAGCACAAATTAACTTCTTGCTATGTAAACATAACACTATTCAAGGCATGGAACAAGAGTGGACAAAAAACAGATTTCAGAAAGTTAGCGAGAAGCCGGACATGGTGGCTCACGCCTGTAATCCCAGCACTTGGGAGGCTGAGGCAGGAGGATTAGTGCGAGTTTGAGACCAGCCTGGGCTACAAAAGTGAGGGCAGGACCAGCCTCAACTGCATAGCGAGACCCTGTCTCAAAAAGACCAAAAAAAAAAAAAAAAAGAAAGTTAGCGAGAATTCCCTACATGAAGGTGGAGAGGCACACCAAAGGATAAACACCAAGTCAGGGGTGGGAGTGCACACCTATAATCCCAGCACTCTGGTAGGCTGTGGCACAGGGATTGCAAATTCAAACCCAGTAATTTGGTAATGATCCTCTCTGAAAATAAAAAATAGCAAGTCTATGGATATAGCTCAGTAGTAGAGGGTTTGCTTAGCCCACATGAGGCCCTGGGTTCAACCCACAGCACTACAAAACAAAATAATCAAAAATAAAATATTACATATGTAGCATTTATATCACATCGGACATGACATGTCATCTAGAGATGGCTTAAAGTACATGAGAGGATTAGCACAGATTATATGCAAAATATTTGCATAGGACACAACAGACATGGATCAATGGATTTGGGTGTCTGCTGGGGAGTCTGGGACCCACTGCCCTGAAGGACAATTCATAAATTCAACTAAAATTACACATTGCTATTGTTAATAGTACACACATTTGTTATTTACATACTTATTAATGTATACTCCAATCCTTAAACATTTTGCCCTTCATCTCTACAGAGTAGGTTTTATTCTGGTTCTCGTGCTTCTGAATAATTTTGAAAATAAACTACAAAAATAAGAAATTGTGTAAAAGAAAATATAAATAATGGGGCCCAGCGGGATGGCTCAGTGGTCTAAAGCGCCTGCTTGGGAAAGCTTGGGCGGCTTCAGGGACCGCGGTTCAATCCCCGGCACCACATGCTGCGCCAGCCCTGCCCTCAGGGCGTGGGCTGAGCCAGCCATAAAAATGAGTGAATAAGCAAATAAAAGTTATTAAACAAGAAAAACATAAATAAAGAAAGAAAGAAAGAAAGAAAATATAAATAAAAGTGACATAACTCAAAGGGACGACAAGACAAGACAAGACAAGAAAAGAAAAGAAAACATGGTGGTTCATGCCTATAATCCCAGCATTCAGGAGGTTGAGGCAGGATTACTCAATTTAATGCCAGGCCACATGGTGACTTCAAGACCAGCCTGAATTACACAGGAAGACCTTGTCTTAAAAAAAAAAAAAAAAAAAAAAAAGTAATAAATAAAAAAATTCAGAAAGTAGATCTAGTGATCTTTTTACCTTGAAATCATCTTGGAAATAAACTGTACTTCAGTCGTTCTACTGTGTGATTAAGGAAATAAAATGTGATAAATGATATGATGTGGCTTCCTCTGTGCCAAGTGCTGCTGCATCAGGCATCGGTTTTGAGGTTCTTTCCTCTAAATGTGTACAACTTGAGAAATTTCCCATAAACGTCTTCTCTGTAGATCAGTGTGCTTCTTCTCCAAATGTTTCGAGACAGGGTCTCATTATACATGCAGTTCAGGCTAGTCTTGAGCTCACTCTGTAGCCTAGGCTGGTCTCAAACTCACAATGAATCTCCTCCCTCACCCTGGGTCTACTTTAAAATAAAGCAATCTTATAATTCTCACAGAGCTGTATCTGCTATTTTATAAAATTATTTCTTCTTTTTTACAATGAAATGATTTGAATGACCACGTTACAGGAAGGGTTTCCACCAAGGATGGCAGATTAGTGCAACTGTAAAGGCAGAATTAATAATTGAAAGGAATATGAGGGGTTAATATTGCCAATAAAAACATTTTAGCTCTTGGCAATGTTTCAGTGCTCTGGAATATTCAATGTCAACAATGTAATTTTTTTTTTTAGAATTTTATTTTTATTTTATTTTTTTCTTGTTTTAGAACTTTTGTTTGTTTGTTTATTTATTTCTATGGCTGGCTCAGCCTGCCCTGAGGGCAGGGCTGGTGCAGCATGTGGTGCCGGGGATTGAACCGTGGTCCCTGTAGCCATCCAAGCTTTCCTAAGCAGGCGCTTTAGACCACTGAGCCATCCCGCCAGGCCCCAACAATGTAATTTAAAAAAAAATATTTAAAAATACTTTTTGGAATGTAAAAATTGAGATAAAATTTATATTATAAAATTCTCTCTTGGGCTGGGGATACCTTAGTGGTGTAAGTGCCTGCCTAGCAAGTGCAAGATCCTGAATTTGATCCCCAGTACTGGGGGAAAAAAAAAAAAAGTCCCATAATTCTCTCTTGCTTTTTTTTTTTATGTGCCAGGAATCAAACTCAGGACATTGTGCCTGGCAGGCAGGCACCATACCACTGAGCTATCGCTGGTTCCAAAATTCTCTCTTTTTTTTTTTTTTCCATGTATGTATTTGGTACAGGATCTCACTATGCAGCTGGGACTCATAGCGATCCTCCTGCTTTTAGCCTCCACAGCAGTGGGATTACAGGAGTACATCCCAGGGACAGGGAAGGGCTGGTGAAGCATGCGGGACCTAACGTTGACCCTGGTCCCTGCACTTACCAAAGCAGATGCTTAAGCCGCTGAGCTATCTTGCTGGTCCTCAAAATTCTGTTTTCTTCTTAGAACTGTCACCCCCCATCTAACTCTAGAATTTTTCTATCACTTCCAAAGCACACAGCTGTTAGAAGTCACTCTTCTCTTCCCCATCCCTTGGCAGTCATTCCTCTACTTTGTCTCTTCAGTTTGGCCTACTTTGGGCATTTTCACAGCTATCACAACATCCAATTTTTCTGATGTATTTGTAATCAATATAAAAAGCATTCATACTTACATCGTCTGATTTCAGTACTTCAGCCCTTTCCACATAAACCAGTTGGCAAACATCATCTTCTATGGAGTTGAACTGGCGGCCATTGCATGCCATATAAAAACTATCTGCGTCAGCCTGTGCATACCAGTGGGGAAGAGGAAACAAGACAAACAGACTGAAAGTCTTTCACATTACAGATGCACAGCTTCCATTCTTCTCCTTATCAGCTTTGTAAATCTATACTCAGGAGACAAAGCAACTGCCAGAAAGAATAATATCTACTGAGGCAGGGTGGAGAGCTGACCAAGGTGAAGGGCCGTTTCCAACAACTTGGCAATGTTTCCTGGGCTATGAGTTTAAGCTTGGACTGGCAGAAAGTACTGAGGTTCAGGAATATGAAAGCCAGTACAATTTTAATATTCAGCCAACAGTGGTTGGTTATGTATTCAAACCTAATAACCAAAAACTGAACCTGGGTAGGTTTTTCTTCTCTAGTCTTCACTTTTGAAGCAGCTAAGAAAATATGCTTCTGGAAAGCTTGTTACATACCCAGTAGCAGAAGCAAAACTTTTGGTGAAGGTTAAACAGTCCAAAATAAAGCAAACCATAACTGGTGACTGCTATGGAAAAATTATTTATGTTTATTTATTTAATATTATGGCTGGCTCAGCCTGCCCTGGGGTGCTTTAGACTGCTGAGCTATCTTGCCAGCCCTTGCTATGAAAAAATTCTTGAAAAAAAAAAAGTTAATTGCAAGGACCTGGGTTTGATCCTTGGCACCACATGCTGTGCTGCCCTGCACAGAACCAGCCACTGAAACTGGGCCTGGTTGCACACACTTGTAATTCCAGCACTGAGTAGGCTGAGACAGGAGGATCACTAAGAATCTGAGCTACATACCAAGATCCTGTACCAAATGAATGAATGAATGAATAAGTAAATAAACAAATGATTAAAATAAAAATTTGATTGATTGATTGATTGTGGGACCAGGGTTTGAACTCATGACCTTGCACTTGCCAGGCAGGCACCTGTGTCATGGAGCTATCTCCCTGGACCCTAAAATAAAAATTTTAAAAAATCTTTCATATTTAAGAATAAAACAGAAGAAAAGCAAAAAGCCAAATAGTATTTGAAATAATACAGTATATAAATAATGTATGATAGTTCCACAAGGATCCCATCAGGAGTGTCCAATACCTGAAGGAAAATCTTTTTTTTTTTTTGTCTTTTTGAGATAAGGTCTCTCTGCAGTTCAGGCTGGCCTTGAACTCACTTTGCAGCCCAGAGTGGCCTCTAATGTGCAACAAACTCTAATTCAAACAATGATCACTCTGCCTCAGCATCCTGAGTGCTGGTATTTTAGGCACGTGCTACCATACTCAGTGGCAGATGTGAAACTTTTGGTGAAGGTCAAACAACCCAAAATAAACCACTTTTTAGAACATTAATAGTCTCCAGCTGGGCATCGTGATACATGTCTGTAATCCCAGCATGAGGGAGGGACACTGAGGCAGGATCTTCATGAGTTCTGTCCAACCTGAGTTACATAGTAACTTCAAAGCCAGCTGAAAATCACATGCTAAGACCTTGTTGCTCAACCTCCTCTGCCAAAAAAACCAACAAAAAGCCCCCAAACAAAACCAGAAAAAACTAATAGTCATATTCCTTCACAGTGGAAGATGGACAAACAGAAACAGATTCCTTTAGGTAAACTTGCAAAAGTACATGTACATTTGTGATTATGGACACTAGTAAAATTAAACTTTCTAGTCTAGGTAGTAGACAACGACATATAAAGATTCCAGCTTTTAGAGTCAGGTTTTTTTTTTTTTTTTTTTTTTTTTTGGTACCAGGAATTGAACTCAGGACCTTATGCTTGTAGCCAGGCGCTTGTGCCACTAAGCCATATCCCTGGCTCTAAATTCAGTTATTTTAAGCAGCAGGGAGGCCAGGGCTTACCTGGATTTCTTCTGTATAAACATTAGCCCAAACATAGAAAGCTGTGTGCTTTGGCCCTACCAAGCTACTTGGGGCAGGGGCAGGGGCAGGGGAAAGAGTGAGTCTACTGTGTCGTCAGCCTCCGTACCAACAGATTCAAGGCCATCCCAGGCAATGAGTCCTGCTTGTCTACTTCTCCCACAGGGTTCTGAATTTCACAGCCGCCCTAAGCTTCTCAAGCAGCTTTTAGTTACACTCCAATGATGTAATCGAATTGTGGATTTTGGTTTACTTATGATTTCTTTTTATTTTTTTCTTGTTTCAAAACTTTTGTTTCATTTATTTTTATGGCTGGCTCAGCCTGCCCTCAGGGCAGGGCTGGCGCAGCATGTGGTGCCGGGGTCCCTGCAGCCGCCCAAGCTTTCCTAAGCAGGCACTTTAGACCACTGAGCCATCCTGCTGGGCCTCTTACTTATGATTTCTTAATGTGACCAAGTAAGCTAAGCAGCTGAGGTCAGACAATCTTGAATGCAATAGTTTTACTGGGAGAAGGGAAGGAGGACTTTGTTGAAGGAAATATTACTGTGCATTTTAAATTCAAAATGTGTACAACCCAATTGTTGGATAAAAAATTTCTTTAATATAAGAGGAAACCTAAAGTAGCTTCCTCTATTGTTATTTATTTGGTACATAGCTCAAACTCACAGTTAGGCTTCCCCTGTCTCAGCCTCTCCAGCACTGGGATTACAGACATGAGCTACCATGCATGGTTTCAGTGGCTGGCTTGGTGTCAGGCTGGCATAGCATGTGGTACCAGGGATCGAACACAGGTCCTTATGCTTGCCAGGCAGGTGCTTAGACCACCGAGCTATCTCCCTGGCCCTCCACTGTTTTGGAGCAATGGCTTTTTCTTGAAAAGTCAGTGGCTCAGTGAGCACAAGGTGCCCCTTGCTGAGAGAACTACCTGCCTGGATAATGGGTTTAGTTCAGCTCTCCCAGGCTCCCAACACCACCCAGGGCTGGGGCGCCCCGAGGGAAGGCAGACGCCTGCTTAAATCTGGAGTTTGGCAAATGTTCACCATTTGCCTGGGCCTCAAAGAGTCAAAGCATGTGATTAAATCCACACAAAAGCAAATTATACTTTTTTTTTTGGGGGGGGGGATTCAATTATAACAAAGAAACATAGTATTTTTTTTTTGGTACTAGGAATTGAACTCACCACCTGGCCCTTGTCCCGTAGGTGCTATGCCGCTGAGCTACATCTGCCACCCAGAAATGTACTTTAAAATAAAAATCAGTAACGTCTACATAGCTGAGATTCCCCAATTTGAACACACTAGTCTCTTCTTTAAAATGTAATTATTAGAGCTGGGCAATGTGGTGCATTTCTGCAATCCTAGTACTGGGAAAGCAAAAGTCATTTTTAGAAAAATAGTTTTATTTGTTCAACTCTACGTGTGTGTGTGTTTTGCTGGGGCTTGAACCCAGGGCCTTCTCACTGAGCTCCAATCTCAGCCCTTCTTTTCTGAAGCAAGATCTTGCTAAACTGCCAAATTCCCAGTGTAGGCAGAACCTTTGATCTTCCTGCCTAGCCTCTAAGAGTGCTACAACTGCAGGCAGTATGCACCATCACACCTTGCTTTTCAAATATTTCCTGAACACCTATTAAGTGCCAAGTACTGCACATTCTTCACTAGGAAGAGGAGCAAAAAACCCCCCAAAAAACCCACATGGGGGGCCCGGCGGGATGGCTCAGTGGTCTAAAGCCCCTGCTTGGGGAAGCTTGGGCGGCTTCAGGGACCGTGGATCGATCCCAGGCACCATGGTTCGATCCCAGGCACCACATGCTGTGCCAGCCCTGCCCTCGGGGCAGGCTGAGCCGGCCATAAAAATGAGTGAATAAACAAACAGGTTCTGAAACAAGAAAAATAAAATAAAATAAAATAAAAAATTCTTTAAAAAAACAAAACATAACAAAAAAACACCACATGGTCCATGGTTTTCTGTGTCAGCCCTGCCCCCGGGGCATGCTGAAATGGTGACTGAGACTGGGCATGGTGGCATGCCTGTCATCTGAGCACTGGGGAGGCTGAAAATTGGAGGATCACTATGAGTCTGATTACATAGTAAGACCCTGTACTAAATACATAAAGTAAATAGATAAATACACATGGTTTATTCTGCAACTCAATATCAAATGCACAAAAACCTGTTGTTCACATTAAACAAGAGTTAAGAATAACTTGTATTTAAAATAGGGGACCAGGGAGATAGCTCAGGGGCACAATTGCCTGCCTGACAAGTGCAAGATCCTGAGTTTGATCTTCGGTTCCACAAAAAATAAAATATTTGCATTGTATGGAGTACAAGATTTAAAGACAGCTTTCTTCTCCTAGTCTTTTGTTTTTATTGTATTCTTCAGAGGCTAAACTCAGGAAAAGAAATACCCATTATTTTATTTTATTTTTTTTTGCAGGACCGGGATTCAAACTTATGACCTTGCACTTGCCAGTCAAGCACTTGTGCCACGGAGCTATCTCTCCATCCGGAAATATCCATTTTGATCAGGGTCTTTCCACTGTCAGAGCAACCAGCAATAATATTGAGAATATATTTTTATTCTCAAAATGGTTCTCTGGATTTTTCCTTTCTAAACAAACTAGTAAAAACAAGCAAGTGCAGTACTGAGGGATTATCTGCTCTTTAAAGCCCCAAGAACAATGGGCCAGCCAGACAGCTCAGCGGATTAAAGTGCGTGCTTAGAAAGACACAGAGACGAGGGCTTGATCCCTGGCATGCCATGCTGGACCCACCCTTGGGGCACACTGAGAAGGCAATTGAGACTGAGTATGGTGGCACGTGCCTGTAATCTCAGCGCCTGGGAGGCTGAAAACAGGAGGATCACTACAAGTCTAATCTGTGCAGTGAGATCCTATAGACCTTATACTAAACACATTAAAGCCCCAAGAACAATAAGTTATAAATTTCTTAGTCAAACACCAGGTTTCCAATATTTATATTACAAATTTGTTTGCTTTTAGGGGGGCTATTTTTATATTTTGAGACAGGGTCTCATTATGTAGTTCAGGTTGGCCTTGAAATCATAATGTAGGACAGACTGACCTGCAACTCACTTTGCCTCAGCTTCCTAAGTGCTGGGATTACAGGTATGCACCACCTAGCTCCATGCTACAGATTTGTAAGCATGATTTTTGTTATGTTATATTACATTACATTATGTTACGTTACGTTATGTTATTTCATTTGGTACCAAGAATCAAACTCAGGAGTTTGTGCTTTCTAAGCAGGTGCTGCACCACTGAGCTGTATCCTCAGTCAAAGTACATCCTTTTGTAAGACCTCCAACATAAAGCTAAGTCCATTAGAAACTCAAGAGACCGCAAAAGATATGGTATACAAATTATTAGAAATTCTATGGTAGGGGCCTGGCAGGATGGCTCAGTGGTCTAAAGCGCCTGCTTGGGAAAGCTTGGGTGGCTTCAGAGACTGCGGTTCGATCACGGGCACCACATGCTGCGCCAGCCATGCCCTTGGGGCAGGCTGAGCCGGCCATAAAAATGAGTGAATAAACAAATAAAGGTTCAATTAAAAAAGAAATTCTATGGTAATAAAAAGAACAGCGTAATGACATAGATAATGGCCCAGGAGTCAGCTTGCCAGTATGAATCCTAAATCTGGCACTTCTTGTCTAACAATTTTGGTTAGTGACTTATCTATGCCTGTTTCCTCAACTACATATGAATAAGAAGTGCCAACACCTGTCTTATGCCATTGTTGAAAGGACTCAAAGCACTAATAAATGAAAAGCTCATGAAAGAAGGTCTGGTATCTAGTAAGCATTCAATAGTTGAGCCAGTAGTGGCACACACCTATAATCCCAGTACTTGGGAGGCTGAGGCAGGAGGA
>PVJA010051138.1:0-12984 GCA_004027025.1 Myocastor coypus | reverse complement strand
TTCCCCTACTTGGGATGCTATTGATTTAGGCATGTCTTTGTCAACTTTAGATATTATTTCTGCTCTGATGTCCTCTATACGTTTCTCCAGCCGTTTTTCCACTTCATGTATTTCTTTTTTTACTTCAGATGTTATCTCTGATCTCAGTTGCTCTATAAGTTTCTGCACTTGTGTGTCTGCCTCAGATGCTACCATTTCAGAGGTTTCATCTGTATAATTCTCATTTTCTTCCATGATATTGTCTTCTGTATTTGGTTTGTGTGGGCATGGGTCTTGAGATTGCCTCCTACTCCATGTTGTTAACATTGTGTATGGAAGTGACCTCTGCACTTTGGCAGTGTTATGCTTTGTCTATGGGCGTTTGGTCTGGAGACTCCAAGGTGGTTCTTCTACAGAGGTTCCTGACTCTTGTGTTGGGGCTCTGGCTGCTAGCTTTTGTGAATCCTGGGGGATGTGGTCTGTAGGTGGAGGTGGAGCTTTGGGATTGAATAGTCCTGGTAGGCTCGTGGACCAGATCGGTTGCCAAAGGAGCTATTTGATGGGTTCGGTGCTGGAGGTTGGGCTGGAGGGGTTCAAAAAAAAAAAAGGGGGGGGCGGCGGGGAAAGGGAAGGCAGGCCAAGGATCCTGACCCAGCCGGCGCGCAGGCTCAGCTCCTAGCAGTGCGATTTGGTTCTGGGTTGGAAGAGGAAGTTAGTTGCGGGAACGCAGAGGCTGGGCAGTGGGGCGCAGGGAGCTTACCCGCGGCGGGCGCGCAGGCTGAGCTCCCAGCGGTGCCCCAGCTCTTCAATTTAGATCAATGTTTATTTTGAATTATTTTTTGTGTGTGGTATGGGGTAAGGATGTGATTATTAGAAAATTTCCACCATTACTTATTTTTAACCACAGTGGAAACTTTACAGTTAATAGGAAAATTTAAAATGGAACTATGAAGAATTATTGCTTTTAACATTTAGTTTTAAGCCGGGCGTGATGGCGCACGCCTGTAATTCCAGCACTCAGGAGGCTGAGGCAGGAGGATCAGTGCCAGTTTGAGACCAGCCTGGGCTACAAAAGTGAGCTCAAGGCCAGCCTGAACTGCATAGTGAGACCCTGTCTCAAAAAGCAAAAAAAAAAAAAAAAAAAAAAATTAGTTTTAACATAGACCATAAATGTGTACTTATTTACCAGTCTTTTGAGTTTTGGCCAAAGACTTGTCTTGGCATAGGTTTACACATGGGTAAGTATGTGGCTATTCATGTAGAAACACTACTCAAGAATGAATCTTTTGCAGTCAGGGTATTGTCTGGTGATGCATCATCAGTTAAATATTACTTGGGTCACACTCTGAGTAAAGAATTATTTGTGGTTTGCATTTTTTTCCTTTGTATGTTTAACATTTGCCCTTCAGCACCTAATGCAGTGGAATTTTGTTTTGATTTTACCACTTGCTTGTATTGAGTCTTCCAAAAGCACTCATCTTTGTTTCATAGTAAATAGCATTTTTTACATTATGTTTCTCCAGTTAATATTTGGTTAAATTAATATTGATATAATAAATTAATAAGTAATTTTTTTTGTCTTTTTGAGATAGGGTCTCACTATGCAATTCAGGCTGGCCTTCAGCTCACTTTTGTAGCCCAGGCTGGTCTCAAACTTGCACTGATCCTCCTGCCTCAGCCTCCCGAGGGCTGGGATTACAGGTGTGCGCCACCACGCCTGGCTCTAATATAAGTAATTAATGTAAGTAATCAATAAACATGGGACTAAGTCACAACAGATACATGAACAAACTTCTTCTGGGGCAAATGTGTTAAGTGTGCAGAGTGTAGGAGGGGAGAGGGCTTCCAAGGCTTGAATCACCTGCTTGCCCTAGGCCATCGCCAGTGCCTTTTACAGAGGGCTTCAGAAGTTCTGGTCAAAGGTTCTAAGTGACACAGTGGACTCTTGTTAAGACCCTTTCTTCTGAGACAACTGAAATTTTCATGCTTGTGCACTTTGTGACTTTCATCAAACATGTCATGAGAAAGGGGCTGGCATGTGGAATTGGGGTATCTGGACACCCAGGAGCCATGGAGCTGCTGCTTCCTACCTCTTGGAACCATGACCAAATGTGATGTGGAGTGAAAGAATGTCCAGATTCTCATGTCACCTTGTTTTAAAAAGAAAAGAAACCCAGCCAAGCCGATGCCTCCAACCCTCAGTTGCACAGTGAACACAAAGAGTTGGCTCAGTCTCAGCTGTGATCACGTGCATACTGCCTTTGGTTTGAGTTGATTTTGACTCCCTGTTGCACTGAGACATTTGGTGATTTAGGTCCCTAGGCTGGTAAGCAGGCAGGTCCAGGTAAAAGTTCCACTTTCTGGTGCCTAGCCTGGTTACTATACTCACTCAAAGACTGTACTAGATCTTCAGTCCAGACTGCTTATTAAACTTTACGACAGTCACCAGAAGTCACGTGTCCTTTATGGCTTTTACATCTCCCCTCTCTTCCATGTCCAAGCTATCCACAGTCTTATCTATTCAATCCCTAGAGCACACCATGGTTTTGTCCATCCTGTCTTTCTAGTTCCTGCTACAGTGACTCCATTTCCATTTTAACCTGGACAGTGCCAGTGGTCTTCTGCATCCCCTGTTGCCTGAAAGCCACTCTGAAGCATTCAGAGTGGTTGCTTTAACACAATGCAGGGTCCATCACCCCTTGACCTGGCTTTTTCTGCCCCTCTCTTTTTCTCTCTAATGTGTTTTCTTTCTTTAGTTCACATTTGAAGAAGCCTATGATTATTGTCTGTTTGCAAATTATGTCCTTGCCACTTGCTTTGACCCATATTTTCCTTTGTGACACTAATGGTAACACATAATGATGCATTTCATTCTGTGACTTTGCAGTTTCTTCCTACGTCTACATAGATTCAAATCTAGCATAGGACAGTGGCTGGCTAGTTGTGGACATACAGCAATCATTTGATATTGAACTGATTGACAAATATGAAAGAATACATTGCTCTGGTTCCCTTGTGTATATGCTAAAGGGACTGTTTTGGTTACTTTTTACTCGTTGCTGGGACAAATACGCGAGACTCAAAATGAAGGAAGGAAAGGTTTATTTAGCTCACAGTTTGTGGAGGTTTCAGTCCATATTTGGCTGACCAAGGCTGAGTGAACAGGGCAGAAAGCATCCAGTTCACTGCGGCAGAACAGCAACAAAATAGTGGCAGAGGCAGCCAACCAAACATGGCAGCAGAGCAACAGCAACAGCTCCAGTCTGTCTCTCTGTCTCTCTTTATATTACATTCACGCTCTCTGCCTTAGCCTCACCTTAGGCTACACCCATAATCCCAGAAGTACTTTGACCCATAATCCCATCAGTACTAAAACCTATAATCCTAGGGATCATGGATCAAGTCTCAAACTCTAGAAGTCCCCGCCCAATGACTACATTGGGCTTTGCAGGGACAACTAGATGTAAACCATAACAGGGACCATGGATACTATGAACAAAACAAAGCTGAGAGTAAGATAGTGAACAAACTGGTAGAATCTCTAGCATGACCATACCAGGCAGTCTTGCAAATGTGTGCCATATTCAGATCTGCTACAGGGGAATTTGCTCATCAGGTACTTAGGCCTGTCTTCTGAAGCTGTGCTTTCCTGGAGCAAGGGTTGCCTTTTGGCCTTTACAGCCTCTGCGAATCTTCAAAGCTGGATCTGCCACCAGAGCTCGCTGTCTTGTGGCTGTCCCCAGAGCTGTGCTTAGGCTAGCAACTTCTTACTCTCAGCAGGGAAACAAGAAAATGGGGCTGCAAAAGTCACATCAGTCATTCACAAAAACAGGTAAAACCCAAGCGGAGTTCTGCTTCTAAAATGTGGGAGAGGATTCTGGAAAGGTCTTCTTCCCCTTTAACTGTTGACCAGAACCTTGTAGATCAAAGCCATAGATGCTGAAAGCCAGCTGGCTAAGAGGTGCTGCTGTCTTGAGGGCTTACTAATATTTTGGCAGGCCCACCATCCCCAGGTGGCAAGTGTGGTGCCTAAGCCATGACTCAGAAGCTTTTGCATATCTCAGAAATCATCTTTTAGATGCATTTAGGCTAAGAAAAGAGAGGCTGAGTAGATTTACTTGGTGGCTAAGATGAACAATTTTCTTTCTTTTTTTTTTTTTTTTTTTTTTGTATTTTAGGGAAGGGTCTCACTACTAGATCAGACTCATAGTGAGCCACCTGTTTACAGCCTCCCAAGAGCAGGGATTTTTAGGCGAGCCGCCACACCCAGTCTCAATTGCTATATCAGTGAGCCCTAGGGATGGGGCCGCTGAGTTTTGGCCAGCCTGAACAATTTGGGTTTTTGTTTTTGTTTTGTGGAGCTGGGGATTGAACTCAGTACCTGTGTTTGCCAAACAAGCACTTATTCTACTGAGCTATCTCCTTGGCCCCAATAATTTGCTTGTGAGTGAAATTTATTTTTGACAATACTTTGTGAAAGTATTTTAAGATGCTTCCAAAAAAAGAGTCAAAAAATAGGATTTAGGGTCATCCGAATCCCCTTCTGTTGTTGATGGCATCTTAAAGTACTTCTTCCCCTTTTTCCATTGTAGAATATGTAGGGGAGGTGGAGAATACAAGCATATCTGTGCTCTCATAGGATCTGCCTCATTCAAGTTTTCAGGGCAGCAAAATACTATCTTCATAGTTTTCCAATCTTTTATTTGTAATCTGTCATTTGGAAGCTCTCCGAATGGCTTTTACAGTTAATTAGTGGGGAGGGGCAGGATTCTGAAAGACACTTTTTAAAAAATTGTTCTTCCCATACATATAGTTCACCCTTTTAAAGTGTACAGTTCATTAGGGTTTTTTTTTTTTTTTTTTTTTTTTTTTTTTTTTTTTTTTTTTTTTTTTTTTTTTTTTTTTTTTTTTTTTTTTTTTTTTTTTTTTTTTTTGTCTTTTTGAGACAGGGTCTCGCTATGCAGTTGAAGCTGGCCTTGAGCTCACTTTTGTAGCCCAGGCTGGTCTTGAACTCACACCAATCCTCCTGCCTCAGCCTCCCGAGTGCTGGGATTACAGGCGTGAGCCACCATGCCCGGCCTCAGTTCATTAGGTTTTAACACATTCACAGAGATGTACCACAGACAATGTTCGAACATTTTTGTCACCCCAAGAAGAAACCCTGTGCACCATAGCTGTCACCAGCCTCCCATCCCTATAAGCAACCACTAATGAAGGCCACTATTACCTGCCACATTAAGTCTGATGATTTTACTGTGGAACTTTTACATTGTTAAACCAAAAGGAGTCCCAGAGTGGCAAAAATTGTTTAGTGACAGCTTTTACCACTAAAATAAGTTTCCTGAGAAGATGAAGGGTATTGCTGAAGACATTTAGGTTGTGATTCACTATGCTAAGAACTGCAAAAGTTGCGTTTTGTTGGCATTTGCTCCTCAGCCAGAAAGCCTCCAGGCTGCTGTAAAGCTAGCCATCTTTGTTGTTTTGTAACCAAAGCAGTATTCACAATATGTGAAGGAAAAGATGTTAAGTCAAAGTATGCAGATATATTTTTTCACTAGGCATTTTCTGAACCCTACCATATACCATAGGAACAAGAGATAGGGCTCCAGTAGCCTCATCTCTGCTGAAAAGGGTGGAGGTGACTGAATAATCATGGCCACTAACACTGCTCACATTTGACAACTTTATGCCTAATCCAAATGCCTTAACTTATCAGTTCTTCTTGAGGGAGCTTCTGTTATCCTATGCATATAAGGAAAATAAGGTCCAGAAAAATTAAAGAAATTGCATTGTATAGAAATTGGATTTGAATATAGGCACTCAAGACTTAAGATTTTGGATTCAGTGGTACCACATAAAGGCTTTAGGAGATAGACACGGTCAGACAGGGGCTTTAAACCTCTCACAAGCCCTGCATGTCCTGGTGTGGTCTAACCCCTGAATCTTACACAATGTTCACTTCTCAGATCATAACAAGCATGTGTAACTAGCCTGGTTGTATACTTTGTTGTTCATCTCCCCAGTTAGGGAATGGAACTGATCATCTTGGCTCCTGTTGAAAGTTTAGTCGCTGCTGCAACTCAGCATTGTGGAGTGGATGCCTGGAATTTGGGTGCTTGAATGAGGAAAGGAAGCCAAGTTGCATCTGCCTATAGAAGAGGGAGGCAGGCACTGTAGTGTATGGGGCTGGGCAAAGTAGATGGGGTTCAGCAGGAATAGTTTGTAGAATGAGAGACCTTAGAGGGTGGAATGGGAAGCTTGAGATTTTGGGGCTGCAGATAGTGGTCTATTTTAGGAAGGATTCTGTGGCATATCCTTAAAAAAAATTTTAAAAAATCTTTCATTTACGGCCAGGGAGATATCTCAGCTTACCTGGCAAGCATGGGATCCTGAGTTTAATCCTCAGTACTGCAAAAAACAAAAACAAAAAACAACTTCCATTTATTTATTTATTTATTTATTTATTTATTTATTTATTTGGTACAGGGCCTCACTATGCCGCTTGTAGTGATCCTCCTGTCTCAGTTTCCCTAGCACTGGGATTACAGGTATGTATCACCATGCCTGGTTTTAGTGGCCAGTATAGTGTGTCCAGCATTGGGGGACCAATACCATATGCAGTATAGGGATCAAACAAGGATCCCTGTGCTCACCAGGCAGACACTTAGACTATCTCCCAGTCCTCTGTGGTACATCTTAAGTAGAGTTTTGCAAACTTAGCATTATCAACATCATTGATAGGATCATCCTTTGTTGTGGGTACTGTCCTATGTATTTTCTCTCTCTCTCTCTCTCTCTCTCTCTCTCTCTCTCTCTCTCTCTCTCTCTCTCTCTCTCTCTTTCTTTCTTTTCAGATCTGGGGATTGAATTCAGGCCCTTGCACTTGCCAGGCAAGCACTTATTCTACTGACCTATCTCCCCAGCTGGCCTGTGTATTGAGAAGTGTTTAGCAATCTAAACATCATCTCTACCCTCTGAATTTTCATAGCACCCAGTGTGACATCAAAAATGTTTTCATACATTTAGTAATATCTAACTTATCCAGGATTTGGAATGTCAAATCAACCATTGTCTACTGGGACTAGGCCCACTGATCTAATGGGACTCCCACCCCCCACTCCCGAGACTGGGGTTCAAACTCATGACCTTATACTTACCAGGCAGGCACTTGTGTCACGGAGCCATCTCCCCAGCCCCTAATGGGACTACTTTTTTATTATTTTTTTTTTTAATGCATTTAGTACAGTCTACAGGGTCCCACTACACAGATCGGACTTGTAGTGATCCTCCTATTTTCAGCCTCCCAAGTGCTGGGTTACAGAAATGCGTTACCATGCCCAGACTCAGTTGCCCTCTCAGTGCAACCTGGGGGCGGGACCAGCAGGGCACGCCGGGGATCAGATTCCATTCTGTGTGACTGGTAATGGGACTACTGATAGAACAGATAGAAAAGCTTCGGGCTCCTTTTAACCCTCAGTATTAAAATAAGCAGGGATCCACTGACATTTCTGTTCATCTCTTCACAAATACTTGTTTTTCCTACCTCACACCACCACTGAAATGGTCTGTGTTGACAACATGCTGAAGTGGGAAGCAAACCTGAGCCTGTTTCATGGAGATTTGAGAGTGGGAGTAAGGCTGTCTCTCAGGGCTTTGTCAGGGTAAGTAAGTGGTTGGGAAAGCACGCTGGCTGCCTAAGGTGGCTGAAGTGGGATGAACGGTTCCTCAAGCCTTTTTCTCAGATAGATCAGTGAGAACCTGACCCAAGGGGCTGACACCGGTGGGACTGGGAGCAGGACCACAGCAGGTAGATACGGAGTGCTACAACTTGACTGGCTGCATCTGTGTGTTGACACACACTCCTAAGACCTGTGCAATGAGGAACTAAAAACCATGCTAGGAAAACTGGAGATGGAGCCAAGATGAGGGAATGAGTAATCAAATGGAGAAATACAATCAACCAATATTCCCAATTCATGTGTTACTTTGAGTCAGAAAGATTTGTGTGTGTGTGTGTGTGTGTGTGTGTGTATGTGTGTGTGTGTGTGTGTGTCTTTTTGAGACAGGGTCTCTATGTAGTTCAGGCTAGCCTTGAGCTCACTTTTTTCTTTTTTTTTTTTTTTTTAAGATTTTTTAAAATTTATTTCTCTTAAACCTCATTTATTTGTTTGTGTTATGTCTGGCTCAGTCCGCCCTGGAGTGGGGGTGCGCAGCATGTAGTGCCAGGGATTGAGGAGCGGTAGCAGCGCTGGCCTTAAGTTTCCTCCGCAGGCGCTTTAGACCACTGAGTCATCCCGCTGGCCCATTGAACTCACTTTTGTAGCCCAGGCTGGTCTTGAACTCACACCGATCTTCCTGCCTCAACCTCCCAAGTGCTGGGATTATAGGCGTGCATCATCACTCCCAGCTCTGAGTGAGTAGAAAGATTAGTGGCAGCCAAAACCTTGATTCATTGATTGATTGAGTGAGTGTATGTAGTACAGGGTCCACAGGGTCTCATTACATGGACGGGACTCTTAGTGATTCTCCTGCTTTAAGCCTCCTAAGCGCTGAGATTACAGGTGTGTGCCACCACAGCCAGTCTCAACTGCCCTCTCAGGGAACCTAAGGGGCAGGGCCAGCATGGCATGCTGGGGTTTAAACCCCCAGCCCCTGTGTCTGCCTAAGAAGGCACTTTAATCTGCTGAGTTATCAGACTGGCCCAAGCTTTGATTTTTAAAAATGTTCCTACAGTGTTATGTGATGTAATTATGCTGCTCAGTCAGTCTCTTAGCATTTGGCTCTGTCTTCCCAAAACAGATTTGTAAAGCTGGGACTTTTCTTTATAATTGAGTAGCCGGGCGTAATCCCAGCACTCGGGAGGCTGAGGCAGGAGGATCGGTGCGAGTTCGAGACCAGCCTGTGCTACAAAAGTGAGCTCAAGGCCAGCCTGAACTGCACAGCGAGACCCTGTCTCAAAAAGACAGGAAAAAAAAAAAAAAAAAAAAAACCAGTTGAGTGCCCGGCAGGATGTTTCAGTGGTCTAAAGCGCCTCCTTGGGAAAGCTTAGGCGGCTTCAGGGAACACAGTTCGATCCCCGCACCACATGCTGTGCCAGGCCTGCCCTCAGGGCAGGCTGAGTTGGCCATAAAAATAAATAAACAAACAAAAGTTCTGAAATAAGAAATAAAATAAAAAACCAGTTGAGTGTTATCATTGTACTCCACCTTAAATTATCCGAGGTTGCATGTGAGAGGTTGAGAATATTATGAGAGGACAAATTATTACAGCGCTGAGTGTTAATGCCACAGTGACTGTCCTTGTTGCCTGTTTCTAGATGGATGATGGCAACAATGACTCATGTGCTTTTAGGGGTGTGCTTATTAACAATCAGTGGCAATGGCAGAAAGACTTATGAAATTTCTAATTCTTAATATATATTAAAAAGTCAGCTTTCATTACCAATAGGCAAATGTGCTCAAAAGGTCGAATAAAAGTGAAAGGAAATACATTGGCAGAGACAAATGCAAGAAAACATTTAGTTTGTGGTATTGAATGTGCAGACTGTAAGGAGAATTGCAATTTGAATGCCTTTGAGGCAGGATTTTTGGCCCATGAGCAGAGTCTCACAGGAAAGATTATTAGCAAAGCATTGTGTGAACTTTTATGGGCTGTTAAGACGCTTCAATGCATGCGTCTGCTTTGCACTTGATTAAATTATTTAAGGAAAACTCATAGGCATTTTCTGCACAGTTTAGCATCACCTCAAATCCACTGTTTATGCCTCAATTTTGAAAGATGGCTGTTGTGGCAGTTTGTTATTGGAGAATAAAAGTTAGAAGAGGCCAAATCTTGTTAATGTGTGTAATAGATGAATCAGATTTCTAGGGCTAATTTTTCTTTTTAGAATATTTTAAAATTGATTTCAAAATTTGATTTAGAAAATGATGCAACAGCTTTTTTCCTGCCTTGCTTAGACAGACATAGGTACTCAGAGCCAGCTGCAGCTTCTTTGTAATCTCGCCCTTGTGGCCTCCTTTTCTGGAACTGCAAGAAACATTTCTTGCAGGGCAGTTTGGCCTTTTTTCTCCCCTTCACCCTTTATGACAGCTTGGTCAGTTTACTTTTTTTTTTTTTCTTTCTTTTTATTTTTAATTTTAATTTTAATTTTAATTTTTTGGTCTTTTTTGAGACAGGGTTTCATTGTGCAGCTCAGGCTGGCCTTGAGCACTTTTTTAGCCCAGGCTGGTCTCGAACTCATACTCATCCTCCTGCCTCAGCTTCCCAAGTTGGCTTCTTTCTTTTTAAATCTAGCTTTAGCTTATTCAGAGACCAAATAGGTTGGTTGCCCCAGGATCCTGCTGCTAGCCCTGTGGCCAAGCACAGCTGGAAACCCACCATCTGGCCTGCCATTGCCCTGAGCTGCAGCCTTGGCCCCAGGGTCCCACTTGTAGCCACCACAGTTGTGGGTGGGAGGGAGCCCTGGGTTACTGGATGCTGCTATTGATTCATTAAAAAGAAGAATACACCAAGGCTCTGTGTGCCCCATGATGGGTAGGCCTGAAAGGCCTTTGTGACCCCAGTGGCAGCATGGTAGATTTACAATCAGTCCATCTGGGGTAGAGGGGTGGCACATGGAGGTTAGTTCTTGGCTTTGTCGAAGTTTCTGGGTGGGGTAATAGGTCGGCCTCCAGGGTTCAGGCCACTGAACTGCCCACTGCCCATTCATCCCCTTGCTATTATCTGTGGGCTTGAGGATCTGGAAGGAGCACATGAGGATCTCATTCACACTCATGACACCAGCACAGTCAAACTCGCATTAGGAGCTGAGAAAGGTATTACCTACCAGCTGGCACTTGGCAAAGAACTTGTACCCATGCCTAGCAGATGAGGTCCAAGTCATGCTTGTGCAGACACTTGGCCATTACGTCAGCCCCAAAAGTAAAACAGACACCACGGTCATTCTCCCTGTAGCCCTGCACATCCTTGTCAGGGCCAGACCACAGCAGGTTGCACACCAGGCCTTGATCAGGCACGTCTGTAAGCCGCATGATGCGCCGAATTGGCTCCATGGACTACAGGTCTGGGGATAGTAGGCCTCCATGACAACAGAAGATCTTCTCATCCACAGTGGCAGCAATGGGCAGGCAATTGAAACAATCAGTGAAGGTTTTCCATAATTTGATGTTGTGGTGTCTCTTGCACTCATCTTGGAAGCCATAGATACAGTTGATGCTGGCACATTCATGGTTCTCTTGGAGAAGGAAGAAATTCTCGGGGTACTTGATTTTATAGGCTAGCAGCAGGTATGTAGTCTCCAAAGACTGTTTGCCCAGGTCCACATAGTCCCCCAGGAAGAGGTAGTTGGCCACCATGCTTCAGTAGCCGAAGAAGGTCATAATACTTAGCCATGGATATCACTGCAGATTTTGAAGGGGGCCACCCGCTCCAGAAGAATGGGCTGGCTCAGGAAAATCTCCTGGGATTTGAGGCACAGACCACAGATCTCCTTCTATGTAAGCTGTACATTCTTTCCAGGCCACAAGCCCTTCCGGCAGGTCCCTGATTATAGAGTCCAGGCTGAGCTTCACAGCCACAGCGGAGCTCTGGCCAGACAGCTCCGGTCCAACAGCTCTGGCCCAGTGGTTCTGGGCACATGGTGCTGCCTCCCTGCCCTCTGCAGCTTCCTGCTGCCCTGCCTTCTTGGCCACCCACCCTGGCATTCCCCACCTTGTAGCACTTCTGTAGGACTAGAAGTGCAGCAGCTGGGGTAGGCTGCGGAAGAAGACTGGGTGGGGGGCAATGGGCGTGGCTCAGTTTACTTTTTTTAAAACTTTATTTGTTTATATTATGGCCAGTTCAGCCTGCCCTGGGGGTGGCTGCTGGTGTAGCATGTGCTGCTAAGGATTGAACCACGGTCCCTATGGTTGTCTAAGCCTGCCTTAGACCCCTGGGCTATCTTACCTGCCCAACTTTTTCGTTAATTAAAAATATTCCCAGTTTAGTCTGCCCTTGGACTCACTTTGTAGCCCACCCTGGCCTTGAATTCACCTTGATTCTCCTGCCTCAGCCTCCCAAGTGCTGAGATTACATGAGTGCACCCCCAAGCCTGGCCTGCTTAGGCCGAGTCTTAGATGAGGGCTATCCCAGATGCTGGGTGGTGACTCGGGTGGGCAGGTGTGAGCTTCAAGAGCATGAACTCCGTGTAAAGGGGCAGTGCACCCCCAGCCAGTCCTGGGCAAACCCCACTTGAGCCTAGTTTGGCCAGATCCAGATTATATATAGGAAATTCATGAATTCAAAATGCTAGAGCTGGGTGTGGTGGCGCACACCTGTAATCCTAGCACTTGGGAGGCTGAGGCAGGAGGATTGGTTAGAGTTTGAGACCAGCCTGGGCTACAAAACTGAGCTCAAGGTCAGCATGAACTGCATAGAGAGACCCTGTCTCAAAAAAGACAAGAATAAATAAATAAAATAAAATAAAATGCTAAACCGGGCGTGGTGGCACACGCCTGTAATCCCAGCACTCAGGAGGCTGAGGCAGGAGGATCTGTGAGAGTTCGAGACCAGCCTGGGCTACAAAACTGAGCTCAAGGCCAGCCTAAATAAATAAATAAAATAAAATAAAATGCTAGTAATGGGGCTGGTGAGAAGCTCAGTGGTCTAAAGCACCTGCTTAGGCAAGCTTAGACAACCGCAGGGACCATGGTTTGATCCCCAGTACCACATGCTGCGCTAGCCCTACCCATAGGGCAGGCTGAGCCGGCTATAACATAAAGTTTTTTTTTTTTTTTTTTTTTTTTTTAAAGTAGTTAATTATTTTTTAAAAATAAAATGCTAGTAGCAAATTCAGAATTTTATAAATACTGGGTGGGCCAAACAGAACACATCTGCTAGCCAGACCTTGAGTTTGTCCTATCTGGAGATCACCAATTAGCGCCTTCAGAAGATGAGTGTCTGAGATCCATCCTGTACCCTGAATCAGCCCTGTGCTGTTGGCAGAACTGTGGACATCATAGGCTACTG
>PVJA010051137.1:0-12979 GCA_004027025.1 Myocastor coypus | reverse complement strand
AAAAAAAAAAAAAAAAAAAGTAATGTTTATTGAAGGTGTTAATGTTTAATTGTTTGATCAATCTTATATACCTATATCTATTAATCTAAATTGATCTGATGATGAAAATATGTAATATAACCATTGTTAAATTTAAATAAAATTTATTTTTTTAATTTTTTTAAAAATTTTTTTATTTATTGTTTCAGAACCTTTGTTTGTTTATTCGCTCATTTTTATGGCCGGCTCAGCCCGTCCCGAGGGCAGGCTGGCGCAGCATGTGGTGCCAGGGATTGAACCGCGGTCCCTGAAGCCGCCCAAGCTTTCCCAAACAGGCGCTTTAGGCCACTGAGCCATCCCGCCAGGCCCTAAATAAAGTTTTAAAAAATAAAGATAATTAAGAACTCCATCAGTCTCTTAAAAGCAAATTAACATTCAGTCCCTTCATGTAAAATTCAGATGCATATACCTCTCCTCATTTCAAGTCAGATGCTCCTACATTACAAGCTCTACATAATTTTTCCTAAATAAGAATAAAAAGTTCAATAACATCAAATGCTCTATAATGTAATAGCATTAAAATGGCAAAAATATGTAAATCTTTCATGTATATTTAAATGAATAGACTAATGTATTCTGACCTATTCCTGCAGTAGAATATTCTATATTCCACATCAGTTAAAATGAATTAGAAATCATGTATCAAACTGGATAAATGATAGTCATTTTAAGTAAAAGAGGTTCTAAAGTATGTTTAATATAACTTTGCATAAACTGAAAAGGCCAAAATATAATACTTCCATATTTATAAATGTATGTAACATAACGTACAGGAATGATTAAACACCAAATGCAGATAAGTATCTCTAGGGAGAGAGGCAGGGAAGAGATGAGCTCTTCTGTCCCTACTGTTTCATTAACTACAGTTGGAGAATTTGTAGCAAATATGACAAAAACAAAGATTACATAAAACTGGAGGTGATTATATGAGTGTGCATTGTGCATTCTTTTTTTTCTTTTTTCTTTTTTTTTTTTTTTGTCTTTTTGAGATAGGGTCTCCCTGTGCAGTTCAGGCTAGCCTTGAGCTCACTTTTGTAGCCCAGGCTGGTCTCGAACTCGCACCAATCCTCCTGCCTCAGCCTTCCAAGTGCTGGGATTACAGGCATGAGCCACCACGCCCGGCATTGTGCATTCTTCTATGTTTAAGTATTTTAAACATCTTACAAATTTAAAAATTAAAAGCACTTGACCTCTTTCACACGTTAAAAACAGTATCAAAAAGAAAATAACAGGGCCTGGCGGGATGGCTCAGTGGTCTAAAGCGCCTGCTTGGAAAAGCTTGGGCAGCTTCAGGGACCGCGGTTCAATCCCCGGCACCACATGCTGCGCCAGCCCTGCCCTCGGGGTGGGCTGAGCCGGCCATAAAAATGAGTGAATAAACAAACAAAGGTTCTGAAACACGATAAATAAATAAATAAATAAATAAATAAATAAATAAATAAATATTTAAAAAACAAAAAGAAAATAACAGGACCAGTTCAGGAAGTCCAATAATCCAATAAGGACTGCAAGAAAAAGGGACAGAGAACTCAGATGAGGGAAACTCAGGGATACAACTAAAAAAAAAAAAAAAAAAAAAAAAAAAAAAAAAAAAAAAAAAAAAAAAAAAAAAAAAAAAAAAAAAAAAAAAAAAAAAAAAAAAAAAAAAAAAAAAAAAAAAAAAAAAAAAAAAAAAAAAAAAAAAAAAAAAAAAAAAAAAAAAAAAAAAAAAAAAAAAAAAAAAAAAAAAAAAAAAGACCTAACTGAAGGACATGAGTTGTCAAACTTTCTAAGATGCAATAAATACCCAGGCCTAAAAACACAAACGAAATTTGTTTTCAGCCCTGGGCATTTCTGGAGACTAAAAGGATCCTATAAATTGCCAAAAGGGAAAAAACAAAACAAAACAAAAAACAGATTATATACCTAGAAAGGAACATATAGAATGTTTCTAATCTTTCTCTTAACTGGGTAGGAACATACTGATGTTCATTTTACTATTCTCGCTTTTTTTGTTCATGTATGTGGTACAGGGTTTCACTACACAGTTAAGACTTGTAGTGGTCCTCCTGTTTTCAGCCTCCCCAGTGCTGGGATTACAGACATGCACCACCAGGCCCAGACTTGGTGTCCCACTCAGCATGCCCAGGGGTGGGGCTAGAAAGGCAAGTGGTGTTTGAGTCCCTGCACTTGCCTAAGCAGGCACATAGTGCACTGAGCTATCTGACCAGCCCTATTATTCTGTTTTAAACTACACATACACGTATCACTTTTTATGCCAAGGATCAAACCCAGGTCCTCAAACATCCTAGGCAAGTGTCCTATTACTGAACCACACACTCACTCTGCCTGTATGTATACATTTTAGGTCTTCATCTGTTACTTACTTTCCTCATTCCTGAGACAAAATACCTGGCACTAATTAATAGTTTATTCTGACCGGGCCCGGCGGGATGGCTCAGTGGTCTAAAGTGCCTGCTTGGGAAAGCTTGGGCGGCTTCAGGGACCGCGGTTCGATCCCCGGCACCACATGCTGCGTCAGCCCTGCCCTTGGGGCGGGCTGAGCCAGCCACAAAAATGAGTGAATAAACAAATAAAGGTTCTGAAACAAGAAAAAAATAAATAAAAAAAAAAAAAAAATAGTTTATTCTGACCCAGTCTGTAGAGGTCTCAGATTTGGTCAGCTCCAAGGCAGAGTGGCATAGCAGACAGTCATCAGAGAGGAGAAACATTCACAGAATTGGAAGACAGCAAAAGCAAGTAAGTAATAAACTTCTTTCTGCCCCTTATATCTTATTCAGATTAGGGAGCACTCACACTCTTAATCCTAGCATTACCTCCAGACTCTACATCCAACCCCCTTCTGCAAAGCTCCACTTATTACCACATGAGGCTTTGAGAAGCTATCCAGGCTTAAATCATAACATCCGTAAATCTTTGTTTCACAGGTTGTTTTTTTGTTTTTTTGTTTTTTTGTTTTTTTAAGGCAAACCTATTCAGCCTCCAATTTCTCATTTCTGTTTGTTGTTAGCATTTTTTTCTTTTAATAAGAAATAACAATGTGACATTTTCAAAGCACATTAATGGTACATTCCCAATAATTGATACAACGCATACTGTTGTCCTCCTAGTAGTTGTATGGAGTACAGGATGTACACATGATTTTTCTAATCATTGTTGGTATGAAAAAAAATTCTCATTGAACTAAGACAGTCACAGTGGATCACTGGCAGAACTGGCAATATCGGAAGCTGTTGATTGAAGCCTTCTACAGCTCACATACTAATCTAACTTTACTTTTTATGCCTTGTAGTTAAACTTTTCTGCTGAGTGGTTCAGGGCAAAGTAAAGCAAGAACTGTATAACAAAACGTAACTTTTGTATCTCCCAAGATCAGTCAGATCCCCTCAGGATTTATCTTGAAACCATGTACAATGAATGCTTCATAGAACTGTTGTCAGTGTCAGCTGTCTGGATGAGTCACAGCCATTGCTTGACCAGTTTGCTCTCTGTGAAAGACTGAGAGAATGTTTTCTCTAGGTGACTCTCCTTAGGCACATTATATGTCATCAATCCCTTTCCTCTGTGGTCCCATATTCTCCTTGAACAGAAAATTGGGAAACCACTGAGTTATAGGATGTTACAGTACAGGTTCTCTTATGTCCTGAGTCCTCACTGACCTTGAAGGGCTAGGGCCAAAATATTGGCAATCCCTGTAGCCCTTCTTTTTCTCTAATTTTTGGTCTGCAAATTTATATACTTAACCCTTCAGAAAAGAAGCTTGGTGCTATTACTTCTATAACATAGGTGCTTGAGCTTAACATCACTGTCTTTCTGAATATCAAACATAATTAACTTGGAATCAGTACTTTCCATCAATCATTGATATTCTAATAAACCCCTGTACAATGTGATAAAAGCAGTTACACATTTTTACACAGACATAGAAATTTCAGTATATACAAATTGTAGCCAATCAATGCTGTAGCATTTTTCCTAGTCTCTTACTCTCATTTAATACCTTTTTTTGTTTTCTTATAAACCAATCATTTACTTGAGAGAGTATAGCATTAACTGAAATTACATTAGAAGCAGCACAAATCTAAAAGACAAGAATGACAGGCATTCCAAGCATAACTTTAGTGTTACCCATTGCTATCCTCTGTGAAAAATATTTTGGTGGTTCTTAGGACCATTATCTAATTCAATCTGTGTATATAAGTTCATGGTTTTGCTCCTGCCATGTTTCCTATCTTTTCTGATAGGACCAGCCTGGGCTACAAAAGTGAGTTCAATGCCAGCCTGAAATGCATAACCAGACCCTGTCTCAAAAAGACAAAAACAAAAAATAATAAAAATAAATTACATCACTGGCTAAAGCTGGCTCAGTAGAATATGCAGGTGGTGGCAGAGCATCTGTAAATTGAGAATTCAAATCTCAAAAGCTCTTGAATGTCAAGTTCAAATTCAACCCTACTCGGGGCTGGGGAGATAGCTCCGAGGCACAAGTGCCTGCTGGGCAAGTGCAAGGTCGTGAGTTTGAACCCTGGTCCCACAAAAAAAAAAAGAAATTCAACCCTACTAAACAGTCTTATAAACATCAGATTTTTTTTTGAAGAGTACAAAGTAGTATTAAAAACAAAAATTACAGATACAGATTTTCACTAAACAAAATAAAATAAAGTTCTAAAACATCAAAATTTGGGGCTAGGGAGATAGTGCAATATGCAGCCTGAACTGCATAATGAGATCCTATCTCAAAAAGACCAAAAAAAAAAAAAAAAGATTCACAATATCTAATGATTAAAAAAAAAAAAAAACTAGAGCTGGGCATGGTGGTGCACACCTGTAATCCTAGCACTTGGGAGGCTGAGGCAGGAGGATTGGTGTGAGTTGAGACCAGCCTGGGCCACAAAAGTGAGCCCAAGGACAGCCTGAACTGCATAGCAAGACCCTGTCTCAAAAAGACAAAAAAAAAAAAACCTCTATATAAACCTAATCTACTGCCTCATATATAAAAAACTAAAACAATGAATATGTTCCACTGCGCATGGTGGTATATGCCTATAAATTTAGATATATAATAGGTTGAGGCAGAAAGGCTGAGGGTTACAGGGTCTGGCCAACGTAGTCAAAATGTATCAAAAAAAAAAAAAAAAGTCAGAATTGTATTAATAGACTAAAATAACAATAACAGCAATGATTTGAATTTCTTAGAGCCAACTATGGTGGCACATGCTTGTAATACCAGCTCTTGGGAGACTGTAAACAGGTGGATCACTGAGTCCAATATAGAAGACCCTAAACACCATGTAGACCCTTCCCTAAAGTTAAAAAAAAAAAGAAGCAGCAGCAGCAGCTGTGAATTTCTTTTAACAGGATTATAGAGATACATAATTAGCATCTCAAGGAGAAAGAGCAATAAACAAAGCCCAGGGACAGCTGTGGTTTGAGAATCCCAGAAAGCTGAGATCTGAGGAGAAAGATAACAGCTTACCCTGAAGGCTGTTAGTTGTCTCCTCCCTTGCTTGAAACCTTTTTAATTAGTACTCATATGAACCTAGCATCAGGCAAATGGAGATCAGAGATTTCAACACTTCTTTATTAAAGTGATTATGCACCTGAGCACATTCCTTGATCCTACATAAAAGTGAGATACTTCTGTAGGTAGGGGCTCACTTCAGGAGAGATAAATCTCAGTGAGACCTCTGAGCTAAATTCATTGGGTCTTTGTCATTGCTTTCGGCACCAACACATAATATTACAACACAGGATGAAGATTGTTAAAGAACATTGAGCTAAATTCACTACACCAACTAACTATAGGACTTCAGTCAAGACCCTAAATTTATCTGTGTAGAAGTCTCCTTACTTATAAAATTAAGATGATAATATCAACCCTGAAATCTGTTGTGAAATTCAAATCACCTGGTAGCTAATGTGCAATAAGTAACCAAGCATGAGACATATACTAACAGTAAGTATCTACACATGGGGTATACAACATAACCCACCAGTATCTTCCCTAGGGCCTTGAGGTCAAAAAGTAAAATGCTCCCACATCACTAGTTATATCAGTCACGGGACACAGAGAGTCCCTGAGCTCTAGTCTCATAAACCAAAATCTACTTTCAGTTCTCAAATTTAAGACAAACAAAACTAAACTCCCTCAACCCTATTCTGACATTCTTATCTCAAGACATGGTAATTCCACACTTGTAACAGTGGCACACTGAGGGAGGCTAAGGCAAGATTTCAAGAGCCATAAGACCCACTCTTGAAATGAAAAAATAAAAATGGCTAGGCAGGGCTGCAGAGATAGCTCATTGGTCTAAGCACCTGCTTAGGCAAGCACTAGGCCCCAGGTTTGATCCCTGGTACATGCTGCACTGCCCCATCCAAGGCTTGCTGAGCCAGGCACCAAGACCAGGGGTGATGGCACACATCTGTAATCCCAGCACTGGAGAGGCTGAGACAGGAGGATCAGTACAAGTAAAACCCTGTACTAAATACAGTTTTTAAAAAAGGTCGGGGATAGGGCCCGGCAGGATGGCTCAGTGGTCTAAAGCACCTGCTTAGGAAAGCTTAGGCAGCTGCAGGGACCGTGGTTCGATCCCCAGCACCACATACTGCGCCAGCCCTGCCCTCAAGCCAGGCTGAGTCAGCCATAAAAATAAATAAACAAACAAAAGTTCTGAAACAAGAAAAAAAATAATAATAAAATAAAATAATTTAAAAAAAAAAAAAAGGTTGGGAATGTAGTTCAGTGCAAAGGTCCTGGGTTCAACTCCCAGAACCATTTAAAAATAATAACCTTACCTTTGGCTAGGGTTGCAGCTCACTGACCTAGTGCTTGCCTAGCCTACGTGAGCCCTCAGGTTGGGTTGACTCCAGAACTACAAAACGAAACGAAATACAAACAAAACCTTGGAATAATTATTGTCTGCCCTACTCTCAACCCTACAGTAATGCATCAGGATCTCATGTGAGCTCCACTTTCCAAACTGGTGAGAAAAGTCTGACCACTCACCATTTCCACCATTCTTTCCTCTTGCCTAGGCCATATGGCCACCACTCTTGGAACTTGCTTTTCTCCTGTCACATTGTTTCCACACAGTAGCTGGCCCTTATGATCCTCTAAAAATATTATCACAGTCCCTTATTCCCCTTTCCTTTCAGGCCTTTTTTTTTTTTTTTTTTTTTTGGCAGTACTAAAGATCAAACTCAGGACCTTGCATTTGCCAGGGAAGCACTTATTCCACTGAGCTCTCTCCCCAGCCCTCTCCTTTCAGGGTTCTGATCAAGTGACTTCCCTGCCCAATCCATACTTAAGTCCTTACTTCCATCTATACATCTGCTTCCTTATCCTGCTTTATCCTGTCCACACCACTTTGGCATGCTGTTTAGGGGAAAGACATTCTTTCATTCATAGCTATAGCTTCAATGCCTAGAAAAACGATTTAAATATAAGACTACATTCAATAAAGAATTTTTTAAATTCTTGGGTAATCACTTTATGTTTTTTAAAGATTTTTTAAATTTTATTTATTTAGTTTTTTCTTATTTCAGAACCTTTGTTTATTCACTCATTTTTATGGCTGGCTCAGCCCGCCCAAAGGGCAGGGCTGGCGCAGCATGTGGTGCCGGGGATCGAACCGAGGTCCCTGAATCCACCCAAGCTTTCCCAAGCAGGCGCTTTACACCACTGAGCCATCCCACCGGGCCCTGGGTAATCACTTTAGAATTGTGCCCCTCCCCACCAAATAAGTTACCTAAGACAATGTAAAAGCATCCAAAGGCAAACAAAAAATGCTACAGTTGCTTTAGTAAAAAAATTGATATCTCAACGAAGTACTATCACAAAACAGTTCCTCCAAACCAACTTGAAACTGTCATTACTCTGCAAAATATTTTGTAGCTTTTTGTTCCAGAAGAATGGTTTTACAGTGTAGGTGAACAAAAGCCAAAGGAAGTGGTTCACCATTAATTTAAATGTGGTTATTTTTCTTTAATAAGTCCCTTGACACTCCATCGGTGAACTTCCTTTTCTCAGTTGGGAGGTTCAACTAATTAATATCTCATTCCAGGCTTTAAATTATAATTTAAATAATTTTAAAATCTCTCATTTTTGTATAATTTCTAGGAATATACAAAGAAAATGCAGACACTAAACTCATCACATGGGTTACTCAAAGTGAAGCACTTGAAAAGACCATCATGGGCCCAGCAGGATGGCTCAGTGGTCTAAAGCGCCTGCTTAGGAAAGCTTAGGCAGCTGCAGGGATGGCGGTTAGATCCCCGACACCACATGCTGCGCCAGCCCTGCCCTCAGGCCAGGCTGGGCCGGCCATAAAAATAAATAAGCAAAACAAAAGTTCTGAAACAAAAATAAATAAATAATTAAATAATTTTTAAAAGAAAAGACCATCATTCAGCAAGTAGAAGAAAATAGGACCTAACACAAAGATAGTACCTTAAAAATAAATAAATAAACCTTTGGCCTAAATACAAAGCCTGGTATGCCCAATCAGTTCACAAATGGAATACTGTTCGGGTTGCCATACCTAACCATCTTTTTTCCAATCCAAAAATGATGCTATTTTGGGGCTGGGGAGATAGCTCAGGGGCACAAGTGCATACCTGGCAAGTTCAAGGTGCTGAGTTTGAACCCCGGTCCCGCAAAAAAAAAAAAAAAAAGATGCTGTTTTAATCGATGAAAAGTCATTGCTTACACCTTCACATGTATACAAAAAGGCTCATCCCTAGAAAGCTCTTTTTAAAAAAGGGAAAAAATCTAATTCCCATGCAAGGTGAAAAACAACGGGAAACGCTGGCGTAATGCGGAAAACTTCACTAGCTGGACCTGAACAAGACGCCGGAGTTCTCGCAGAAACAGCAGGGTCCGTGATTCCGCTAACCAGCCTTCCAGGTCGGCGGCCCTGTTGGCTAAACTTGACTCGCAGACGGACTAACGGTGCCCTGGCAACAGCGCGCAAGAGCAACAGGCGGGGAGGGGCGGGGGGGGCGGCAGAATGGCTCAGTGGTCTAAAGCACCTGCTTAGGAAAGCTTAGGCGGCTGCAGGAACCGCGGTTCGATCCCCGGCACCACATGCTGTGCCAGCCCTGCCCGCAGGGCAGGCTGCGACGGCCATAAAAATAAAAGTTGTGAAACAAGAAAAAAATAAATAAAAATAAAATAAAAATTTATTTAAAAAAAAAAAAAAAAAAGAACAACAGGCGGCCATGACACCGGCCGGGGGCGATGCCAAAAGACAGCCGACATTACAAGAGACGCGGGTGAGTGAGTGTCATGAATGCCAAGCTAGCTGGGCAGACCAAGGAATAAGCAGACGCTGTAGCTCGAAGGTGAACGCCATCTTCTAGGGGAGAAAGAAAGAAAACGCGAAGAACTGAGTCGTGTTGCCCCATCCCACTCGGCAACGCAAAGATACAAGGCAGGGAACAAGACCAGCAGCGAAGACAGAAGGGAGGAATTATGGCGTAAAGGCTGAGGGGCGACCCGGAAAACGGACGAAGGCGCGTCAAATAGCGAATGGGAGCACTCACCAGGGTTGGTCCAGCACAGCGCGGGGCTCGCCATTAGCACCACAAGCAGGCCGAGGACAAGGCAGCGCCCGACCGCCCTTGGCGCGCCGGCCAAGATCATGGCGCTCAATGAAGACGGCTCGCGTCGGTGCGATGGACGCTCCCGGGCCCACACTGGGCCGCAGAAGTTGTCGCCACGGTGCGTAACGACCAAAACGCCAGCTGTAAAAGACGGCCCGACGGCACAACAGCCGCAGCCGCAGCGCTGAGCCAACGTCACTCCCGCTGCGCCGCGTAACCTACTGGGAGTAGCTGCTGTCGGCCCCGCCCCTAGGCCGCGAGCCCCAGGGGCGCAGGGGCGGGGCCAAGGAGCTGAGTGAGGCTAACGAGTGGGCGGGGCCGCGCACCGGTGGGTTGAGCCAGAGGCCGGAGCAGCTTTGTGTCTAATCTGTGAGTCTGGAAAGTGCGAACATGTTGTCATCTGAGAGATTGGGACCATCAGCCGCGAAATCTAGGAAGTATAATCCAGTTATGTAGTATTTCCAAAACCTTAATAACCTACCCGAGAGAAGTTATCGTCCTTTATTCAACTATTTTGGTTCAGCCCAGGCCCTTGGCAATTGGTACTGGGAAGTTTAAGCAACTGGTAGCTGGAAAATATATTGTGTGATTTCAGAGCTCAGAACCTTAACATATTTACTTTCCCATGGAAGCTATGAGAATGCACGAAATGTCAAAATGAGAAAATATTGCCTAAGTGAACATCCAGAGAAAACACCTCTCTGAGCTTTGAGGTCTGACAGGCCTGTGTTTCTTTCATTGTTTCAGGCACAAAATGGGACAAGGCCCCTGTACTTGGGAGCTGACAATAACAAATGACATACAAATTAGACAATATACTGGCTTGTGATAAATGTATTGATGAAAATACTGTGTAACAGGGTAAAACAATAAAAACTGGGAGGAAAATTGTGGAGCACCTTGCTGAGGAAGTGATCTTGAAGCAAGAAGCCTGAATGATAAGTGTCCTGTAGAGAAATCAGAGAACCAGCTTTCATGGCCTAAGAACACTAGGCCAAAAAGCCCTGGTTTTGTGTTTTGAAGATCATTAACTCAGTACCCTTATTACTGAGCACCTACCATCATGAAGCAGTACTTTGTGATGCTATGCTAGCGACTGGGAATACAACCATGAATAAAACAAAATTTAGGGGACAGAAAAGCAAAAAAGAAAGCAAGCCAGTACAGCTAAAGCAAAGTACAACAGAGGAGAAGTAGAGCCACAGGAGGTGGAAAAGTAAGGATTTGGGGTGGAACCCGCCAGAATTAGAACATGAAGATAATCTATATGCAGTGGAATTAAATAATGTAGAGAAGGAAATCAGAAATTTCAAAGAAGGTGTGGCCCAGATTCAAATTACTGGGACACTAATGTTTGCACCTGGAGTGAAAGATCCTAAGAAGAATGAAATATGACCTCATGTGAAAAAGAAAAGCCAGAATAGCAATATGGTAGCAGATAGAAAGAGACAATAACAGTGACACTGGTGCTGGAAGATTCAAGGGAAAAGTGACCTTAGGGTCACTAGGGGAAAATGTTATTTTCCCCATAAACAGTGTCAGAACTAAATTGACTTACGGGATACTCTGTTGGTGTCCACCTGAGAATAGTTTGTTGAGAAACCACTCCCAAAACATCTGGCCTCAGAGGTGTTCTGGATTATAAACATTAGAGTAGAAAAAGAAAAAGAAAACCAAAAACTTTATTTCCTATTGTAGTTTCTTAACCTTTAGATCTCATCTCTAACCATGGATTTTCAGAGAACCTTCCCAGGATATCTTACTTGCTATACACCTTTTTCCTTTTCAAGGCATTCATTACATTGTGATACTGCTGGGTCTCTTTTCCACTAGAATTCAGATTAGTACAACTTTTCACATTTCTCATCACACACCACGGGAGCTCAAAACACACAAGTTAAAGGCTCAATCCTACAAGACTCACGTACACACATTTCACGTGTCCTAAGTTATGACCTATGCTTGTCTTGTCTGTCTGTGTGCTGAAGCAAAATACTCGATACCCAAAGTTAAAGGGGTAAAAATTTATTTGGCTCACAGTTTGTAGAGATTTTAGTCTATAATCAGCTGGCTTCAGAGTGGCAGATGGCAGAGGGGCAATATTGTTCATGGTGGTAGAAGATAGCAAAGGCAATTGTTGCAGGCAACTGAGTTAGATAGAAATATTATAGGCCTTCAGACAGGGCTAGGCCCAAGGAGATAATACAGAAGGCAAAATATCTAGCAACAATGGAGAGATGGATGCTCCCACTGTGGGCCAGACCTAAAGACCAAAGATCGAACAAATGCTGACCTCCTTAAAGATTGACATTCAAGATTGATCATCACCCTGAGGGAGCCAGAAGAATCATTAATCCGACTACTACCAGACGGCTACCTGGTAAAGTTCCGTTCTGCATTCACTTCCACTTGCTATATGACTCAATTCCCTATTTGGTCCTAGATTTAATCATTTTTACCTGAGCAATGGTGCTTGTACATTCATTGGTTGACCGTGGCTTTGTCCCACCTCATCCCAGCTAAGCAAGCTTCCATGTTCTCCACCACCTTAGACCCACCTCATCACATGCTTTTCCTCTGTAAAAGTCCCTGTAAGAGACAGCTTTTCCGGCGGACACCCACTCGGGACCCTTCTCCTGTCTCTCTCTTGGACAGGAGCTTTCTTTCCCTCAATAAATATTTTCTGCTCATTAACTCCATTTATTCCTAAAATTCATTGTTCGGTTTTAGAGAGCACAAACTCATCCCAGGTACTTTTCAGGTTGGGAGATCAGTTTTCCCTGTATCATTTGGAGGTTCCCTATTGGAGGTCATCCACCCCAGGTCAGTTTTTTCTTCCTGCATCACAATGAGAGAGCAAGACAAGCCTCTTTCTGGCCTTTCAAGTTTATCCAGTCTACTGAGATGAAGGCAGAGCCAATCCAATCTGTCATTGACCTAGCAATCACCTATCTTCAATCCCAGCATCCAGCCACAAATCAAGCACAAACTCTATACTCAGCTTCCTCCAGGAAAACACCATCTAACAGTGCATGAGGCTTTCAGGGGACATTTAGACACAAACCATGGCACTTCTGATTGACCAACTATGCGTCAGTTTCTACAGCAACAACAACTTCCCCTTAAAGGTTAAATTATGTCTTGGATTTTCATCAAAATAGCATGAGGAAAGAAATAATATTGGCATGAGAGGAAGTGGATGGGAAACATAAAACACTGACCTTATGATAAGAACTGAAACACTGATGAGAATTGAAGATAGTGGTACATGGGAGTTCCTTATGCTACTTTTAGGGCACTATTTCTTTTTTTTTTTTTTTTTTTTTTTTTTTTG
>PVJA010051136.1:0-12970 GCA_004027025.1 Myocastor coypus | reverse complement strand
TTTTTTTTTTTTTTTTTTTTTTTTTTTTTTTTTTTTTTTTTTTTTTTTTTTTTTTTTTTTTTTTTTTTTTTTTTTTTTTTTTTTTTTTTTTTTTTTTTTTTTTTTTTTTTTTTTTTTTTGTCTTTTTGAGACAGGGTCTCACTATGCAGTTCAGGCTGGCCTTGAGCTCACTTTTGTAGCCCAGGCTGGTCTCAAACTCTCACCGATCCTCCTGCCTCAGCCTCCCGAGTGCTGGGATTACAGGCGTGCGCCACCACGCCCAGCTCTTGCTGTGTGTGTTTTTGAAGGCGCCATTCTTGAGGCCCAATGGCAGTCTAAGTATTAAGTTTTCAAAGGAAATCTCATTCCTAGTAGAGAGATCTAATACATCAGATTTTATAGTTCAATTTGTAGTTTTTCTTTCACTATTCCATGTGCTAGTCTCTAATTCCTGTTCATTAGTCATATAATTATTTTTCAGTCCAGATGACTGTTGCAGGTGTATGGAAGAAAATGAATTTTTATGTGTCCTAATGTTCAATTTGTAAGAATCAAATATTCCATTTAAAAGAGTAAAATAATTTGGTTACCTAAAAATTACATCATTATTCTCTTGAAAAGGTAAACTGAGCGGGGGAGGGGACTGTCAAAACAGTATAAACAGAGTAGGGAGAATTAAACACCATGAGTTTATTTCCTTATTTCAGGAGATCAGGAGTCCAAAGTCAAGGTGTTAGGCTGCTTAGTTTCTCCTGCAGCTCTTCGTGGCTTACAGATGCATACCCTCCTCACTGTCTCCTTCCATGACCTTTCCTTCACCATCAGATATCCGTGGTTTCTCCCCTCCTTGTAAGATACTACTAGGCATATTAAATTAAAGCTCTCACTTCATGCCCTTACTTAATTTCAGTTATCTCCTTAAGTAGTATCTAAAGACCATCATGTTGGGGGAAAAAAATTAAAGTAATTTACAAATAAATACACACCACTGACATTGGGGATTAGGGCTTCAGCATAGGGATTTTGGGAGAACACTATTCTGTGCATAATGCCTGTGTTGTTGCATATTTTCAAGTACTTTAAAATAATAATAATGCTAAGAAGCTATGTAAAGTAAATATTTCCAAAAGATGTCCTTTGCCTCATATTTTGAAAGTTTACTATTTGTTTTTCTTCTTTTGTCTTTTCTCAAATAGAAATGTGAGGGAGACATTTTTAGGATTTCTTAAATTTTGTAGGCTGAGTTGATCATTTTTTTGCATATATATCTTGGGAATTTCTAATATAAATTTTATATTTTCTACAGTATACTTGTAGAGTTTTATATTTAAATCAAGTTAAATAAATATAATAGCCATCTTGTTCCTGAGACACTATAAAGTTACTTTCCAAACATAGACTGAAAGTTTGTATGTATTTTCTACTTCAACACAGGCCAAACAGCTGCGAGAACACTACATGAGCAAGTGTAATACAGAAGTAGCTGAAGCCCAGCAAGCTTTGCAGCCCGTGCAGCAGACTATACGTGAGCTCCAAAGGAAAGTATGTCCCTCATGTGTGGTGTTTTTGTCACTTGTGTTCATCTCCAGATATCATTTTGGTTTGTCTTCTGTTTAGGAGGTGCCTTACTTACTTTCTTATCATGAAGACAATATCTGACAGCTAAAGCTTGTGAGAAGCAAGTTTTATTTTAAGTCACAGTTACAGTCTGTGGCCAGCCTGACCAGGACAACGTGGCATGTCAGAGGAGCATAGCAGAGGAAAGCTCATCACACATTGCGGACTAGGGAGTAAAAAAGGAAGAGAGGAGCGAGGAGGGGAGATAGCCCCTTCCAGATCCTCTTCAGAGAACTGCCTGGAACCAGGCACCACCGCTGCCACAGCTGAGAAACTGCCACAGCTGCCACTGGGCAGCTAGCTGTAGCACCTCCGTAATCCCTTTCTCCTCCAAAGACCATGCTTCTGAAACACGAGGCTCTTGGGAGACGTTCTCAGTCTCAACCACATGTCCCCACCCTGGCCCCCAAAGATTCCTGTGCATCCCATATGCAAAATGAATTTAGTTCATCTTCAAAAATCACCAGTCTTAGCCGGGCGTGGTGGCGCACGCCTGTAATCCCAGCACTCGGGAGGCTGAGGCAGGAGGATCAGTGCGAGTTCGAGACCAACCTGGGCTACAAAAGTGAGCTCAAGGCCAGCCTCAACTGCGTAGCGAGACCCTGTCTCAAAAAGCCAAAAAAAAAAAAAAAAAAAAAAAAAAAAAAAAAAAAAAAAAAAAAAAAAAAAAAAAGAACAAAAATCACCAGTCTTAACAGTTTCAACAATGCTGAAAAGACCAAGTCCAAAGTCTCCTTTAGCTATGAGGCACTGTTTTAAAAAAGTGAGTTACATGCTGCTACCAACATTCAGTGGCTAAGGGTAAACATTTCCATTCTAAAAAAGATTAGAAACCAATGGGACCAAAGCAGGTGGGGGCAAACATTAAATTCCATGGTTCCCCATCTTCAGTACCTGGGACAAAGAAGTGAATTCTAAACAACATAAGCAATCCCACCTCTGTGGTGGGAACCTTATGCTTTCTCTCTTGAGCTGACTTTGCTCACACTTATAGCCTCCTTAGACTTCTTTCCTAGCTTCTCCAGCTCCCACTGTACTTCTGGATTTCACCCACATAGTTCCCACACTGCCTCTCAAGAGGCACACTGAAGAAAGCCGGGCATTCTTCTGAAGTCTGGATGGAAGCCTCCTTAACCTCATTGCCATATTTACTCTTCTCTTGTTGGGACAAATACTCAACACCGGAAAAGGGAAGGAAAGGTTTATTTAGCATACAGTTATTGGAGGTTTCAGTCCATACTTGGCAGCCTCCAAGGCAGAGTGACACATGGCAGAAGACAACCTTCCTGCAAGGAACAGAACAGAGGGAATTGTAGCAGCTCAGGATGCTAGCAAGCCTCTCTCCCCACCTTACAGTGTAATGCAGAGTATCTGCCCCAGGACATTCACACCCATAATCCCTTGGATGAAGAATCAGTCACAAACTCCAGAAACTGCCCGGTAACTGCATGAGGCTTTGCACCTCACACCTAGACACCAACCATAGCACTTACATTCTGTACACCTGCTAAGTCAGCAACAAGGAGATGATGCTGAGGTCTACAGCCACCTCAAGCAGGAGCTGGCTCCCTATATACCTGGATAGTTGGATTCTAGAAAACATGTATGTATTTAGCCTAGAAAGAACTAAGTGCCCTACAGCTTGCTTTTCAAAACAGTCTTTCACTTTTGTGGAGCAAAGAGAAGTGTCTTTCAGTTTCTCAGGTGTCCTCAAAACATCTTTCCTATTTGTCCAAATATGAGCCAGGAAACTTTTTTACTTTTCAGTAACCTCATTCTCAGTGAAAATATTACAGTTTCAGTTTCACTGAACCTTCCTTTCTGGTGAAACTCAAAGTTTTTCTTTTGATTTCTGACAGCAAATCTCACTGAAAGCAGCAAGCAGTAGTGCTAGAGTCTGAACAGGGACTGCCTTGAAATTTCTTCCACCAGATGAATTAGATCATTATCCTTAATCTCAGTCTGCTGCAAAGTAATAGCACATGAGCAAAATGGAGACGTATTATCTGCCAACGTCCAAATGCAGTGGAATCCTTATCTGATGGAAACCTCTGGGGCCTTGTTTTACTGTCTGCATTTTTATTAGCATTCAGAATTCCCATCAAGCCCATCTTACAGCATTCTAGGGCTTCTTGATCCTGCATCTCCAAACCTTCCCAAACTTCCTGTAAACCAAAGGCTTCTAAGCCACGTGCTCATGTAACAGACACAGTGTCCCACTTGCAGTGCCAAAATCCATCTTAGCTGCTTACTGGGACTTACCTTACTAGTACATACTACCTGATAGCACAACTTGGAGAAAGGAACATGTATATTGGTTTGTGGTTTCGGTGGATGGTTGGCTGCATCCAGGGCAGAGCAGCATGGCAGAGAGGCCTAACAGAAAAAAGCTGCTCATGTCATGGCAGCCAGGAAGCAGAGAGAGAAGGGAGGAGGCAAAGTGGACACTAAACCCTTCCTGGTCGTCTTACCCCTGAGACTTGCCTCCAGCCCGGCCCAACTCCCAATAGCAAGTTGGCTGTAGTGCCCATGTCATTTACTGCTGAAGGCCTTGCCTCTGAGCACACATGACTCTGAAGGACATTCTCAACTTAAATCATACCAAGAAGAAACTTGAACTTTCTAGTTTACCTAGAAAACATAGCACATGATACACTGCCAGTAACTCAAGTTTATAGGTAGCATTTTTTTTGGCTGAATGAATGAAGCATAGGTAAGTAAACTTTATGAAGTTTTGGTTTCCTTAAGCTTCAGTGGATTTCTTTTTACCTTTGGTTGATAGTCAGTTACCTTTTGGGGAAAGTAGACCTTAACAACCTTTTATATATATATATATATATGTATGTATATATATATATATATATGTATATATATATATGTATGTATATATGTATATATATATGTATGTATATATGTATGTATATATATGTATGTACATATATATATATATATATATGTCCAAAATCTTTTAGGATACTAAAACATTAGAACTAAAAATATTATTTTGCTTACAAACCATATACCATTTGTGCTTTCAAAAAATTACCCTTTATGATACTAAAATCAAAGTGTAAGGGTCAAGTTACACAGATACACTGTCTTTTAAAGTCTTAATTCAGTGGCTCCACATGCTTCTAATTCATCAGTTATCATTTAGCCATATAATTTTGTTAGTTACTATAATAGATTCCAGTTCATTTAATCAAAGATCAGAAAGAAAGCTTTTTTTTATGTTGAGACCTGTCATTTTTTTACATAGACAAAGAGTACTTAATTTTTATTTTGATTGTTTAAAACTTTCACTATACATATGCATTACAGTAAATTTTCATTTACCCTGGTTGAGAAATTTTTTTCTCTTTAATTATGTATGCAAAAGAGATACTCATGCACTGTGCACAGATTGTTTACATTTGTCTCTGTTCTGTTACAGACCCTTGGAGAACAGCAGTTATTGTTTATCCTGAATTTTTGTTACCCTTCTCAGAGATGGAAACATTGATCACCTGTGTTACTTTTCACAGATTCGTTCTAATTCTCCTTGGTGGCTGAATGTAATCCACAGAGCAATAGAATTTTCTAAAGATGAGGAGCTTGTTCAGCGAGTACGAAATGAAATAACCAGCAACTACAAGCAACAGACTGACAAGCTTTCTATGTCAGAAAAGTAAGAAAAGAATATAACGAAATAATTGAGTAATCACTCCAAATATTTAGATCATTTTGTAATAGGAGGTACAGTTAAGTATTGGGCTATATAATAGTTAAGTGTTTTATATTTGAGAAAACTACATTTCAAGCAAAAATTATGTCTAAAAATTAGGTCCTTGTTTCCACATTATATAGTGTATTAACCCTTTTAAAATGTCTCTTTTTAGAACCTTGAAAAATCTTTTTAAAGTATTTTCCTTACTGGAGATACCTAAAGCCAACTTCAAGCACAAATTGAAGTAGACTTTTTCTTTGATATAAGGTGTCATGGTTTACACGGGGAATTTGTTTTCTGGGAGCTAAGCATCAGTTATCCCAAAGGCCCCGTCTTGAGTCAGAATTTTGTTCTTGCCCAGTCTTTCTTCTTACCAACCATTAGCATTCCCTAGGGTCTTCAGAGATAAGTTGGTCTGTTCTTCTTCAAGGGAAAATGGTGAATAATTTTTCCCAAAGAGCATATTAACTCATTATCAGAAGTGCCCGAAGTGGCTTAACCTAAAGAAATGCCTGCCTAATATGGGGAAGTAAATGTTGCAACAGAACACTTGATGGTGTAGAGCACATAGACCATGCTCAAAAACCCATATGCATGCACTCCTAAAATTTCCTTCTCAGCTCTTTCATCTACTATTGATCAATATGGTTAAGAGCACTGTCTGAAGGATCAAGAGTGTAGCTCAGAAGTGCTTAACATGTGCAAGGCCCTGGGCTCAGTCCTCCCCCAGAAAACAAAGTTTTATTTTTATTTATTTATTGTTTTTCTTAGTTCAAGTTTAATGGGCTATACAAAAAGTCAGTGTATAGCCTTGGCCCTGCTCCAAGTACATCATATATGGCCATTATCAGAACATCCACTCCTAAATACAGCTCAGGCCATTACTACCAGTGGAAGAAAAGATGGTTTCCCCAACCCCTTGTAGAAAAGACATGTATTGCCCCACACATCTTGTGTACTGCTCGCTTCTGCTTAGAGAAATACTCTTTGCTTTTCTGGACATCAGACTTAGTAGTATTCACTGCCAGCCTTCCACCCAGCTGGGCACACTTCTCCATGTTTGTCAGTAAACTGGAAGGCCTGAACCAATCTCAGAGTTTCATCTATAGAGAGTCAACAGGAAGGTGGTTTACTGTGACCTGCCAAAGGACACCCTTATCATCAGCGATAAAGAGGCCCCTGAATGAGATGCCTTCATCAGCCTTTAAGATCCCATAATCCTGAGCAATGGTACACTTGGGATCTGACGCCAAGGACATGGTCATAGGCCCCAGTCCTCCATGTTTTTTGGGTGTGTTGACTCATGCCAGATGACAAAAGTGAGAATCCACAGAAGCACCGATCACTTAGCAGTTAAGTTTCTTAAATTCCTCTGCCCTGTCACTGAAAGCAGTTACCTCCGTTGGGCACACAAATGTGAATTCAAGAGGATAAAAGAAGAACACAACGTATTTTGCTCTGCAGTCATCCAGGCTGATTTCTTTTAAATCACCATCTGGCATAATAGCTGTGGCTTTAAAGTTGGGGGCAGGGTGCCCGATTTTGGCACTTCCAGAAGACATCTTGCTGTCAGCGGGCTTCAACAAGGAGGGAGCGAGGCCTGCACACATACCAGTCCCCACACCAGGATCTCCCACCCACAAATCACCAACACGGGGATGAAGAGGATGTGCCAGAAAACAAATTTTTTTAAAAGTACTGTAAACTTTGTCACATATTTTTTAAATAATTTGATAACCCGGGACTCCTTAATTTTTTCCATAATATAAGCACAATAATAATTCATGGACACCCTAGGCATACTTGGCGAAGTGCCAGCTGTACAGTAAATGCTTAATTAGAAATGTAGGTCCATCAAGATAGCTCAGCAGACTAAAGCACCTGCTTAGGAAGAGCTCAGGGGCAGGTGATCCATCCAGACACCACAGACCATGCTGGCCCTGGCCCTGGGGCACACTGAGACAGCGAGAGACTGGATGTGGTGGCCTGCGCCTATAATCCGAGCACTTGGGAAGCTAAAAACAAGAGGATCACTACAAGTCCAATCTATGTAGTGAGAGCCTGTAGACCTTGCACTAAACACATTTTTACAAGAAGAAATGTAAGCCAGGTATGATGGCTGCACACCTATAATCTCACTCTGGGAGGCTAAGGCAGGAGATTCACAGGCTTGAACACTGTGTGGACAATTAGTCATTTAGGAAGGCCTAGTTTCTAAATAAAAAGTTGAAAATGGTTGGAAGTGTAATTTACCATGAAGGCCATGGGTTCAGCCCCAGTGCTGAAAAATCAAAAGGAAATTTTAATCAAAAGTGAACAATATTTTTTCTTTATGATGACTGTGACATTTGTCTACTTGACTGTTTTTTTTTTTTTTTCTACTTCCCAATTTTGTCTTTATTTTCCTATAGTTGTGTTTTTTTATACTGCAAAAATGTCCAGAGGGACATCTGCAGGCATTAACCTTTAAAAAAAAAAAGAATGTAATAATCCTGATCTTAGAAAGACAAGGAGACAGAGACATATTTTGCGCAAGTTTTCTGATCCTATTTTATAATAAGTACCCCAGTGTTGTTAAGGTACCCGTAACCACACTCCTGAGGAAAACTCGTCCAAGTATGGCTAGGAAAATGTCAAGCACTGTTTCTTTTAACCCTTTCCTTGGCAACTCTGTTCTGAATTTGAGAAAACTGGCCTGTTGTTCTTTTCTTTACGTTGCATGTGGCACTGGTCATGGGAATCAGGTTTCATGACTGCAGAGGTCTTCAGTTCTTACTTACAACACAAATGGATGAGCTATACAAATTCCAGAAGCTGGTAAGAGAAGCTGTCAAAAACCTGGAGAAGCCTCCATCTCGTGATGTGATTGAATCTGCAACCATGTGCCACCTCCGACCAGTCAGACTGCCTCTCAACTGGTACGTTGAGGATGCACCATCATCCCATTAAGCTATAATGGCTTATAAAATAGTTTTTTCAATTTCAAACAGAATTATCGATAATAAAAACAACTCCTGACTGAAAGCCATGTCATGTTTTTTCTAAAATGGGTACCTCTTTAAAGTTAAAATGTGTGCTTTTCAGCTTGTCTGATTGCTCTGTGTTGGTAAATATTCTCTAATAATCTCTTTCAGCTGTGTGTTCTGTAAAGCCGATGAATTGTTCACAGAGTACGAGTCAAAACTGTTTTCTAATACGTAAGTTCTCCTTTGGATCATTACTGATTAGGAAAATGAGACATTTTGTGAGAGTTGGTATTTGATTATAAGACTATTTTCCACTCTAGCCTTTATTGTATTTTTTCTTTTATTAAATCAATTCAGCAGATTAAGCGCCTGCTTAGGCAAGTGCAGTAACGAGGATGCGATACCCAACACCTGCCACACCAGCCCTGCCCTGGGTGTGCCGAGCAGCCCACTGAGACCAGGCAAGGTGTACACCTGTAATCCAGTGCGGGGGAGGCTGAGACAGGAGGAACCCTATGAGTCTGAGTTGAATAGTGAGACCCTGTACCAAATACATAAAGTTAAAAAAATAAATAAATGAATTTATTAAATCAATTTGGGAAACTTATATTTGGTTGTTGAACATGGTCAGCTTTACCTATGCAGAAGTTTCCCCTATGTGCTTATGTCATACAGGAATGTATAACTAATTGAGGGACATTTAATAAGATCCCAGGTTCTGGAGTCTAGATAGAAACTCAGGTCCTTGCCCATTATTATGGATGAATTGCTTTTCTAACCTCCGCATCCCAATTTTATGAAATACTGTTTTTTCATTGAGCTTTTTTGCTTTAAATAAGGAAGTACAATAAAATATTGTTTCGCAAAGCCCTGAGTAGCAAGTGTGCTATAAAAGTTTTAGTACCTTTCCTTAGTGGAGTCTGCATCCTTCAATGGGTATTAAACTAGTGAGTGCATATAGTTGTGGCATTGCCAAAACTATCTCAGCTTACAAATATGGAAGTTAAAAAATAGGCTAAATTCTGTCTCCCACCCCTTAAAAAGGAGTTGGCATTGTACTTTTAGATTATGGTATGGTTCTCTTCTTTTCTTTTCTTATTTGTTTGATGTGTTTTGGGGCATACTTAATGATATGCTAGTTTTTGTTTTAATTCTCAAGTGAGAGATCTTGGTTATCCCAGATTTCTGTCAAGAAATACTGAAAATATTATGATGCTTCCAGCAATTTCAGAGTTGTTATTTTTCCAAACATGTAGATATATAATCTTGTACACGTGTTGCTGAAAGCTGTTGAAAAGTTGTTCACCTGCTTCCTACTTGTTCTGCCAGTGTCGTTCACTTATAGTACTTGCCACCCATTGGCACAGTCGTCACTGCTGTCATGCTCTGGTACGTTTTCAGAGTCAAAGGCCAGACAGCTATATTTGAGGAGATGATAGAAGATGAAGAAGGTCTGGTGGACGATCGAGTTCCCACCACCACGCGGGGGCTGTGGGCAATAAGTGAGACCGAGCGATCCATGAAAGCCATCCTGTCATTTGCGAGATCACACAGATTGGATGCTGACTTCATAGAGGAAGGCAGCGCTTCAATGGAACTTTTCGAAGCATGGAAGAAGGAGTATAAGGTGTAGTGCTAGAGGACTTCCCTTCTCGTGTTAAAGCTCTTCTCCTTGATGTTAAGTTTAAGCTGCTACTGTCTTTTTTTTCTCTTTAATGCTGTTAGAGATTTGAAGACTTAAAACTTCTTTCCCTGAATGTTGTTATTCTAATAAAAGATAATAAATGGAATAATATTTAAATTCTACTTGTTAAGTTACTAAAAGCAAATCTTTATTAAGCAAAAACTTCTGTGAATACTTTTCATCTAGCTATAAAAGTGTTTCATTCTGTTCTTTTCTGGATCTTACATTGCTGTTCTGTGAAACGAGTAGTATTTTGTTTCTTCGTTTTCATTTTGCATCTGCTGTAAGAATAATAACCAAACATTAATATAAACCTTGAAAGTTAGGCAACATAAATATTCCTCAAACTGTAAGGCTGGAAGCTATTCCAGTGGCTAGAGCACAAACTGCCCTTTTATATTAAACTGTAACAAGGGGATCACCCACTCGGGACCCCTTTCCTGTCCCTCTCTCAGACAGGAGCTTTCTTTCCCCAAATAAATCTATTCTGCTCACAAATAAATGAACTGTAATAATTCCATTGCATTTACACTCTGTTTTTGAGATTATAGAATTTATGAATTATGAGTCCTTTGCATAATTATTTCGTTTAATCTAAAGTTCAAATGAGATAAAAGTTTTTGTTCAGAATGAAAATGTCTTATATATCAGCACATACATTTAATAAACTGGGAAAAGACCCTTGTAGAGTCAATACCATCAGTTCATATTTTTTACTTGTATTTTACTATTGTAGATTCGAAGTATAGAGCTGGAGCCTATGCACCTGCCTGGCAAGTGCAAGATCCTAAGTTTGATCTCCAGTACCACATGCCAATAATCCCAGCACTAAGGAGTCTGAGACAGGAGAATCACTATGAGTCCATACTGCATAGTGAGACCCTGTATCTAAATTAATTAATTAATTAATTAATTAATTAAAAATACAAAGCACATTAATACAGTTAATTACAGTGACCTATAGGAGAAGACAGTATTATAGACAGTGTCCAGCAGCCTTTATATTCTTCTTTTGGGCTCAGTTTGACTACATCCCATCTGTCCGGAGAAAAGCTTACCGTGTGCTCTCCTTGATAATCATATGTTTTCTTTCATAATTCTACAAACTAGAATCTTTCACAGGAAACCGAACTAGTACACCATTGCTATAGATACTGACCTCAGCATATATTTAGTGAAGAAAGCATGATGAAACATGTATGTTGATACAGTTTTAGACATGTATATATGACCATCTTATTAAGGATACAAATTAAAGTATTGCACTTGAATATGTAGAATGATAGATTATGGCTACCCCATCAGCTGGCAGGAAATTATATTGAAGTAAAGACAGATGAGGAAAAATGGTGATACAAATAAGGCTTTCCAAGGAATTTGTTTTATTTTCTGTAGTTAGATGGAGGATATTTAGTTGTATACTTTAATATTCTCTTTTTATATATATTGTGAAATATGTTATAGTAGAATATTGTTTAAATTATAACAGAGAAAGGGCCAGGGAGATAGCTCAGCGGCACTGTACCTGCCTGGCAGGTGCAAGTTCATGAGTTTAATTCCTAGTACCCCAATAAATAAATAAAGCAGAGATTCTGTCAATCTAGTGAAGCTCTTATTTGATCTTACCAAGAAAGGTTTTAAGTGCTCTGTGCCTAAGAATATAAAGAGGTGTGGTCCCATGGAGATCGTTCTTCCTCACTTTGTCATGTGTTTCTGAAACATGTCCTTTGTCCTCCTTCAGTGGCTTCACGAGTACTGGATGACACTCAGGAATCGCGTATCTGCTGTCGATGAACTTGCAATGGCTACAGAACGACTAAGAGTGCGGCACCCTAAGGAACCGAAGCCCAACCCACCCGTTCATCATATCATTGAACCCCATGAGGTAAATTGCAAGTATATGATGGGAAAGGGCCTAGTAAGTTGGTGTCACAAAGAACTGCAAGAGCCACAGAAGAGGTAGAGTGAGGGCCGTGCTCTCTTCTAACAGGTATGCTCTTTGTAACTCCCAGCAGGGTAAGCCATCTCAAATTGGCTGTATAGGTCAAAAGTGCTCAAAGATAAGGCAAGGTCATATCTAATTCATGTTTATTATCCACTACTTTGTTAGATTTTATTGCTCTGCATGTTGCACATTCATCATTTTAGCACCTTCTGTTAGATCCTCTAGGTATGGTCATTTGTTAGACATATTTTATATTACCTCAACTTTATTAGGACTAGAAAAATTTTCCGCCAGAATAAATAAAACTTTTTCTTTTGCTGTGATTTTCTCTTGCTACTTATAGATACTTGCAATTGAACTTCTAATAAATCCCTGTTTGTATTGTAAGATTACATCAACCTTTTCTATTCCACATTAAAATGTTATTTCTTTTGTAATTTTATCATATATGTTAAATGCTTTATGTCGTTTTTCTCTTTTCTATGAAGGTTGGATAGTTACAGCTTAGAAAGCCTTTAAAATATTCATATGATCTCAATTAGATATAAATTCTCAGTAAGTTTTTGTTTAAAAGCAGATTCCACATTTGATTCTTAAAACTGAAAATAATAATAATAATAATAATTTCTGTTGCTTGAATTCTCCTTTCTACCAGGGAAGATGAGAAGGAAAGGCAGGAACATTCTTCTGATAAAATTACTTTGGTGCAAACAGCCTGTTGTGTACTTATTCTTCATCCCCTCAATACATTACTAAGAAATGGTGTATAAATAGAATTTGCATTGATTTTTAGCCAATTTTAGATATATAGAATGCTTCCTTATGAAAGAAACCCTATACTAAGTTTTATCATGTATAAAGCAAAAAGAAGTCTTTTCAAAAATATTACTATATAGCTGGGTGTGGTGGCACCTGTAATCCCAGCACTTGGGAGGCTGAGGGCTGAGGCAGGAGGATCAGTGCAAGTTCGAGACCAGCCTGGGCTACAAAAGTAAACTCAAGGCCAACCTGAACTGCATAGCGAGACCCTGTCTCAAAAAGGAAAAAAAAAAAAAAAAAAAAAAAAAAAAAAA